>PRKT01000228.1:309936-352436 GCA_003671525.1 Saccostrea glomerata | reverse complement strand
TGCATAAGAAAAACATACTACCAATAGCCGTGTTTCGAGTTATGCCGGAACACCGTTTTTATTCGATTTTTACTCGCGCCTTCACTAAAATGTTCCTCATGGTAACTTCCGGTTTCGTGACATTTTCTTGAAACATCAATGCAAAAACCTGAAAAAGCGGAATAGCATAGTAAATTATAGAAGTTATAGCCAAAGATATGATTTTCTTTCTCCTGGCTTGTTCCCGATTTACAGAACTATCTCCAGGACAAAGGAATTCAGTGCAGTATGGCGAGAAACTTGGATCTAGTTCGTGACTTAGTGAACTCGCTCACGAATTTAATCTTGAGCGTTGAGGTACATCATACTGTGATACATGACTACGTGTATCTATTTATAATTAATAATGCTGTAAAATTTATTAATAAAATGCCACATAAACTGTCAGAGTTAAATTGTTCAGTGTTAAAATATATTTACTTTTATTTAATTAATAGTTGCATCATGATCAGGGTCCCTAGTTGCATAATATAAAAATTCTTTTATCATGTCTATAGATATTCTCATGGTGAATATGTAGACTTCGATACTCGACGCAGATCAGTGTTCGATGGATCAGAGAAGGTGATATTGGACCAAGTCAGTCATTCCAAGTTTCTAACTGGTATGAATTGAGTTGAAATTTTCTCAGCTTATTAGATCAGCTCTAGAAGTAACTGTTCTTTTCACATGTTTACTGTTTAGTATGGAAGATACTTCAAAATCAATCATGTTATAATAGCAATTTACTGAGTATTTAGCATGGTCAAATATTTTAATATTTTACTTTATTCAAAACAAGACTGTATAGTGAAGTGATGTAAGTTCCTTTATCCTGCTTCTGATAAAATTTCATTGCTGTCTACCAATCTCATATTGCTAATGTGCCCCCTCAACGTGACCTACCCACCACACATCAAATCAATATGCCCCCTCCACGTGCCATACTGCACAGATCATACAAGTAATAGTCAGCATGTTGTTTTATTTGAACACACAAAGAGGCTAATAATTGATGTCATATACACATTAAATGATGTCACAAGGTAAACAATTGTTACGGAATGATTTACTAATACTCAAAAAGAAAAATAACTTTATTTTAAAGAAATCTTTGACAGGATAATTTCTTATGTAGACACTTAGAGGGGTAATACAGAAATATGTAGGGTCCTTGAAAAAACATTTTTTCAAGGACCCCACATATTTCTGTATCACCCCTCTAAGTGTCTACATAACTACAAAGAGTAAGTGTAAAATCAGAGAACAAAAATTCTTCAAATATAATTCATTTAGTGGATATATCATTTGAGTCTAAATACCGAAAGAGGAAAAGAGAAAATATATAGCTGTATAAGGAATCGAACCTACATGTAAAACTGCTGCATCCCTAATTAGGCGCTAAACCGATTGAGTTACCCTGGCCAATATTCACAGTTCAGTTAAATCATTAAAAAAAACACATACTATTATTTTCATAAGCACAACTTAGTTGATCTTACAGTTAAAGAAACATACATGTATAGGCAGCACAAAGAAAAATAAATCAATTTAATAACATTTATATAGATTACATGTATTGAAAATAGAATTGGAAGTTGAAATATATTTTTTCAATTGAATGATTTTCATTTTGTATATAGGAACAAAGATTTGTCAACAATACCAGATGTAGAATGTTTTGATGTCTTAGTTTACCTCATGCAGAAGTGTCTGTGGAGTTCTGCATAGGTATTAAATTACAAGCAGGACAATCAATGGTTATCATCTTCATATGGTAGGACATATTCCTAAATTTTCATACTTTGATTTTAAAGCTATTGAATGAAAAATTTGATTTTTGAGTACATGAAAGTTTTTAGAATGATAAATTTTGAAAACATAATTATAATTTATAAACATTACATACCGGTACACATTTTCTAATTTCTTCTTTTTTACTACAGGATATTATGGAGCATGTAAGCATTGTGTTGCCTTCATTTTCTCGTTGTCCAGTTTTTTGTGAAAGGCACAGGGACCGAAGCACCAAGGCCTGTACAGCCATACAGTGTGTCTGGGATAAGCCAAAGAAAAAGGCAGTACCGAATGAAATAAGCAAGATATATTTGAAGATTGACCAGACCTAACCACCATGCATTGTGCCCACATTGTGTAATATCCAGACATTTAGCATGCTTGTTTTGAGATACACACAGAAATTCAGACATTTATGAGCATTGGCAATAAATTTTATTATAGTGTTGAGTATTAAATCATTATACTATGTACATAAAGAGTAGCTTAAAACTGCTACTTTAATTTCAGGACTGTTAATTTTTTAAACTTTGTAGCACTTATAGTACATACAGTATATATTATAAATTACATTTAATTTTAAAAGAAGATAAAGAATGTTTAATTTGCTTTCAGTCAATAATTTTATCTTTTTTTAAAAATGAAATATATCTCATTTGTATAATATACATTGTATGTCTAGTTGTTTTTATACAATTATTTGAGATTTTTAAAAATAAACATTTAACAAATGTGAAGCATTTTTCCCCTCATAATAATTACTTCTTTACAAGTCGTTTTTGAAGATTGCACAAAAATGCACATACAGTAAGAGTTTGATTGGCTACAGGTTTTAGATTTAGCAGCATGTTTTTATTTACAAAATTCGAAAAGTTTTCAATCTACCAATAGTTCTCTCTACATGAATCCTCAATTGAGTCATATGCGGATCTCTCAGGAGTATAGCTGGATCATTAAACTGTTTTGTTTTTGCTGCAAATTGTCTATATCAGTTATGCTGAAATCTGTCTGAGTTGATACATCTGTGTTGCTGTGTGTAATACCGGTATGCTCTCCATATATAGTCACGATCTCTTGCAAAATCTTCTATATAAAGCAAACACCAGTATTAAGGATCTTTTAAGAATGTGAATACAAACATCTGTTTGATAATAGCCATTTGTAATTTTGAAATTAACTGATGATGCGAATTAATTCATATCAATATAAGATGTAAAATAACATTTTTAAGCACCTGGCCATAGATGTTAGACAGATGTCTCCATGTCAGAAATCCCACATTCGTTTACAACAGCCATTAAATTTTTTGGGATTCATGTCATGAATCAGCATCAACCTGAGACAAAAAATGAAGCAACAATTAAAAAAAACATGACACCAGTACAAGGGTATACACTACATGACAGTACTGAATACTATATCATTCTTTTTATAATTATATATTTGATATGTTTAAGTGTAAGAATTATTAAAATAGAGAACATTGAAAGTCAAGAACAACTTACTACATGTTTTGCTGGTGTCAAGTCATAATCACTGCAACCATCCTCGGATCCGCAGCATCGTTCTTCGTAGAATTTTGTAAATGTAATAAAGTCTGCTCTCTTTTAAGAATTGAGGTATTGGGGCGAATCTACAAACAAAATTCATCTTTATTGTAGCAGTGTATTAATAGCAATGGTTGTGTACGTATTGCAAAGCTTGTGTACGTTTGATTTTTCTTTAATTTGAATCTATGGACTATCATATATAGGCAAATATGAGGTAATTAATTATATTTCAAACCTTTTTTACTTTATTCAAAGTTGTTATATTCAAATAGTTCTGGGTATGGGTGGTCGGGAGTGGGTTTGCCGTCCACAAAGTGTAACGAACAGACTCGCCTCAATCTTTTAGGCTCGAAGTCGGATCCCCATCTTAGAAGGTCAAGACATTTTTTCTTTTTGTTGGTGCCTTTATTGTGGAGATAAAGGCAAAAAACTGTACTGACGACATGTACCCATATCTCCCCTGTATTCGGTCGTTAGATGTTCAGCCAGGAGCCGTGCAGGAGTACCAGCCGGTGTCTTTTTTTCGCTTCAGACGGCATGTTTCCAACGTAAACAGTGACAACCGGAAGTAACCATGTGGAACATTTTTGTGAAATCACGTGATCGGCGTGCATAAAAGGCGAATAAAAACGGTGTTCCGGCATAACTCGAAACGCGGCTATTCATTAATATGAAGTATTTATTATTTATAATTTATTTATTATTTATTTCATTTTCTTGTTATTATTATTATAAGTGTACATAAAAATGTCCAATCAACTCTAGCTCTACACCGAAATTTACGTAAATGTGGCTAAAAAAAGTGTGCTATATTTTCAACATTTGCGAAATTCTGGTAAAGTTTTTGATTGGCTGAAAAATACACACCTACACAATTTAAATAAATACAAGGTAAATCGACAGAAAAATAACTTAAAGTTTTAAAGGTTAAATGTCTAAAAGTTAAAGCAGATAAAGAGGAATAATTTTATCGTATACGATAATGTTAACGGGTTATAGGTAAGTGTTTTAAAAATGTGTAGCATGTTTTATATTTCCGGAAGCTAAAGTGAAAGTAGTGTAGCTACCTGCGAAATACATATTTCCTCGATTGATATTGTAATTATTGGTTTTTTATCCAAAATTAAAGATTAATTTATTCATATAAACTCACAGTCTATCAGAAGAAACATGTTAAATATTCGTTTCAAAAAAAGGTCATCAAAATGTAAACAAGATAGCGCCCTCTGACGGTAACAACCGCTAATGTGACTCTTTACCAGACTCTCTGCTGGTCGGAGTTCACGGAGACAGCCGAGCGTCTGGTTGAACGAGACTAGCTCTACACCGAAATTTACGTAAATGTGGCTAAAAAGAGTGTGCTATATTTTCAACATTTGGGGAAAACTCGGCCAACGCGGCGAAAAATATGTCGTATTTTCCAACTTAGCTAGCATTTGTTCGTAGGAAATAGCTTCAAAATGTCAAGACATCGGAATGTGCGGACTATGAACTATGATGATGGTATGGGATTGATGATATTGTATATTCTGATTATATAACGCAATCTTGATTAACGTTATACATTTCAATCCGAGATTCCTCTGTTCGTAACACCAAGTACTACTTTTACATGGATGTTTGTGGGAATCATTTATTCACACACATATTTAGTATCTGAAACTCAAGACTAATTTAGAAATAATTTGGTTGTTTAATGAACCGAGAATATTATAACTGGGTTCATTTAATTAAAAATTAGAAAGGGGTAAGTGTTCCTCCCATAGACACTCCCCATCTTAATTGTAAAAAAAAAATATATATATATATATATACACCTACTAATACTATATATATATATACTGTAGACGTACTTTTTTTCACGTAGTCATAAATTTGCGGAATCTTAATTTCTGTTTAATCAGCGGGTAGAAAATTACACAGAGTTTCTAGATTGTCACTATGTGCCTTACATTTATATTAAGTACGCTTGGACAAATTTCCGCGGAAAATTTGTGACCGCGTACATAGGGTAAGTTAATACCACGCGGAAAAAAGTACTTCTACAGTATGTTATGTTGATTATGGAATCCAGATAGGGCCATGCAGTTCACTATAGCACTATTGACTAAAAGGTCAATGGCACGATAACAATTATGAAGTGATGGTGCAATGACAATGAAGCTATGGTGCAATAGCGTGATGACAAATGATGCGATCAGTGGCGTAGCGTCCATTAAGGCAAAAAGGCAATTGCCTACACATAATTTTGGCCAAAATATATGGTCATGTATTTTTTATAAAATAAAATTAACGTCATAAATTAATTTTTCAATAATAAATAAATAGAATAAAATAATGAATAAATAAAACTCAGTACATATATATTTTAAAGGAGTAAAACATAATTTACAGTCTTGTTTCTTCTAAGGCGTTAGCAGTCAAACTAAGTACCCCATACAAAGATGTCCTGGGACATTCCTGCAATTTTTGACAAATTAAGAAAAATTGAGTTTCTCACAACAAAGTGGAAACCTTTTGCTGTTTTAACCCCCATTAACCAAGTTACTGTAGGGTAATGTGCTGTCGCTCGAGTTAAACCGACATTTAGTATCAAATTTAAATGCAGTTTCAAATCCTTAAAACGTTCTTTCCATTTTTCCGTTCGCTCAGCAGCATTCCTGATACAAGCTAGTATATCGAATAATTAAAACTTAAAAATTTGTTTAACACAGGTTCATGCATAGGGAGAGTGACGTGCTACGGCGGAATCGGCTAAGACCAAAATCTCTCTCGAGACTCTCTCTATTTCTCTCCTCTCTCTCTCTGTATAAAATTTATCTGTTTCTACAAAAAAATGACAACATATTACTAAAAAAACCAATTTTTGAAAATATTTATTCAAATTTATAACAAATAATATAAATGCATCTTCGTTTCCAAATATTCAAATCACGGGGAGAGGGTCTCCAAAATAATCTGCTTAGAATTTTTTTTCAACTTCTATGTACTTTGAGGTGACATATCTTTGGAATTTATAAGAGTTTGCATTAAAAAAACTGACTAGATCTGACTGTGTAATAGCGAAATTCCCAAATGCCCATTAAAAAACTATTATAAAAAGCATACGTATTTTGTTTAAATTAACAATTTTCTTCTTTCCAAAGTGCTACTTTTGCGTCTATTTTTCAAAATTTTCTCGGGGGAGGTCCCCCAAACCCCCCCCCCAGGAGGGGGTGACCCCCTCCCGCACCTACCCCCTTTCGGCGCTTTGCGCCTCCGTGAAGCCTTCGGCTTCATTTTTTGTGCCTACACATATATTTGAGGCACGCTTCGCCACTGGCGATGGCATGACAATTCCCTGTTGTCTTTCCATCCATCTGTCTTTAAACTTATCTTAGGCCTAAATTAAAATTTTGTTTGTTTGCCCTTAGCCGACCAACCCACGAAAATTAGCCCGACTCAAAATATTTTATTCTACTTTTCATTTTAAATTTTTTTTTTATTTGATTTTTTCTTGTCTGTTATTTTGGGCTACATAAAACATGTATTGGGTCATTTAAACACTTTGATTTTCTTTTTTCTCAGTCGCCTGTCGATGACTGAATGATATGGCGGTAAGAAAAACAATTCGTAGAGATATATTTGATCTTGCTGATGAATGCGCTGACTACCACATTCAAAAATTTAAATGATTGTTGGACGTTGGGAGCTCTTCGATGCTACTAATTGATTTCAAAATAAATGTTGCCGACATCGCTGACAAAAAATAAAATTGTCATACTTTAATATTATTACCAAATCTAACTAAAGTGGAAAGAGCACAAAAGTAATTATAAATGTTGAAAATATCGAAGGATTCCATGCCTTCAGCATTGTTTTGACCGCCATGATTTAATTTGGGGTCAGACTAAAAATAGGAAAATAAGGAAAATATTGCGAGGTTTTACTATACTAAGGAAAATATTTTTCTTCTAGACAATGTGGAAACGTAATTACTAATAAAAATAAGAAATACAAGTCTTATTTTTAAATAACAACTTTAAAAACTTGTAATCCCATGAATAAATGCATGAAATGGAAGTTGGGACTAATATCAGTAATATAACCATTGAATGGAATTTTTAAAAAAGTAAATTCCCACTTTTTCTTATATTGTTTTAAGTAAACAAAATATTTTAAAATTTTTAAAAAGAAAAATCAATAAACATTTTTGTATTGACATACAAAGATAGATATACATTTTATAGTATGTTTAAATACTTAGATAAGAACTAGTACATTTTGTTCCAAGAAGCAAAAGTTCCTTTAACAAAGAATATGTACTCGTCAATATTGATTTTCTAATATTTTAATAGTAATTTGATGTCAAGAAGAAAAAAAAAAAATATTTTTCCTACCTACCTACCCATGGCTAAAAATCTCGGTCGGAAAATGGCAAACAAACAAAATTTTAATTTAGGCCTTATTTTCAACTTCTTCTCGAGAACTACTGGGACAGATTTAACCAAACACAGAATAAAGTATCCTTATTTGAAGGGGAGATTAAATTGCTAAAATGAAGGGCCAAGCTACCTTACAAGGGGAGATGATCAAGAAAAGATGAAAAAGGGTGGGGTAATTAAAAAATCTTCTCAAGAACCACCGGCCAAGAAAAGATAAAGCTTATTGTGGTACATTCATAAAGCTCGGGATTTTTCATAGTGAATGCACTGAGTTTGAGTTATTGCCCATGTTTATTTAGCTACATTGCCTTTATATGGAACAAATTTTATCATTAAACAGGGTCCATAGGACAATATTATTTTTCCGATTGAACATCCTGTCTACATTTTATGAAGGTGGAATCTAACTTAATGGGAATTTTTGTAAAAAGTGTAAACAATTTAGTTGGAAAAGGGTGAACAACTCTAGCAAAATATCTTGGCATCAGCAATGAAGGTGATGAGCTAGACAATTAACTTAAAATATTGTAGAATAAATATTAGTAAAATATGAGTGACAACTACATTTTTCTAATACCTTGATTAATCTTTCAGAATATTATGATGAAGATGAAGTCTATGGACATTCTTATGATGATAGCTACTGTGTTTCACCAGCAACAGGTATTAACTGAACAAGGGTTTCTATACCATTGATTTATGCATTTAACAGACTTGTAATAAACTTGTACAGTTTGAAAATACTGTATACAGGGAAAATTTTGCCCTCATTTTAATTTGCCCCATTTGCCCTATCTGAATTTGGGCAAATTTAAAACGGGGCAAATTCAAATAATACTGTTACAGTATAATTTCTTTAAAAAAAACTTTGAATGGGCAAACTTAAAACGGGCAAAATTGTCTGCAAGTGTGAAGGGTGAACATAAAGTAACATGGGGCGAAAATAATCCTGTATACAGTATGAACTAAATAGAGTCAGTTAAAACATACATATACTTGAATTATTATGCACTTTGAAACGTATACCAGTAAGAGATGGTTAATTGTATGTGTTCTGTAGCTGCCCAGTTCACATTCAACAGAGAGCGTGATGTTAACTTGTCTTCATATATGGAGGAGGGAATTCCCGAAGAGGAAGATGAAAGTGAAAGTGATCTGGAGCCACTGAGTGATTCTGGGAGAGACAAGATTAAACTTGATGACATTGAACAAGGTTATTTATTTCACTTATACAGGTTTAAATTTCATCTATATCTCAAATTAAAGATGTGAACAATTAAAATTAAAACCTCACTCAGTATATATACTACTGCTGGAATATTAGAAGTTGTAATGAGATATTTGTGATGTACCATTGGGCAGAATGATGAAAGGTACATACAAGGTGTACATTTGAAATCAATTTTCATTTGTATGCATAGTATCTGAAAATTTCTTTTTATTTTCAATTACAAATGATGAGACATAATTAAGAATAAGTCATTTTAAGTTGATTGGTATACTTAAATGTCATCAAAAGCTTTATAATGGACTGATTGGGCAGTATTTTTGCACGTAGACTGTTAAATGTCTCACTGTGCGGTTTCCACATTTATACTAAGTCCAACAAAAAATAATTCAGAAAACACATTATAATTAGCTCAACTGAGTGGTATACTTAAATGTCATCAAAAGCTTTATAATGGACTGATTGGGCAGTATTTTTGCACGTAGACTGTTAAATGTCTCACTGTGCGGTTTCCACATTTATACTAAGTCCAACAAAAAATAATTCAGAAAACACATTATAATTAGCTCAACTGAACCGAAGGCTCAAGTGAGCTTTACTGATCAAATTTTGTCCGTCATCCATCTAGCTGTAAACTTTTCACATTTTCGACTTCTCAAGAACCATTGGGCCAATTTTAACCAAACTTGGTACAAAGCATCCTTGGGTGAAGGGGAATTTAAGTCCTAAAAATGAAGGGCCAGGTCCTCTCACAAGGGGAGATGATCAAGAAAATACAAAAATAGGGTGGGGTCATTAAAAAAATCTTCTTCTCAGAAAAGCTGAAACTTAGATGGAAGCATTCTGGGGTAGTGTAGATTCTAAATTGTTCAAATCATAACCCCTGGGGGTTTAGAGGGGCCACAATATTATTTCAAAGTTTTACTTAGAAATATATATGAAAATCTTTAAAAATCTTCTTCTCAAGTACCAGTGAACCACTTATGTGTAAGCATCCTGGGGTAGTGTAGATTCTGAATTGTTCAAATCATGACCCCCTGGGGTGGGCGGGGCCACAATAGGGAATCCAAGTTTAACATAGAAATATATAGGAAAAATCTTTTAAAAAATTTTTCTCAAGAATCACTGGACCAGAAAAGCTGAAACTTATGTGGAAGCATCCTGGGGTTATGTAGATTCTAAATTGTTCAAATCATGACCCCCCGGGCCCCGGGGGGGGGGGGGGGGGGCACAATTGGGAATCAAATTTTTACATAGAAATATATTAGAAAAATCTTTAAAAATTTTGTTCTCAAGAACTACTTGACCAGAAAAGCTGAAACTTATGTGGAAGCATCCTGGGGTAGTGTAGATTATAAATTGTCCAAATTTTGACCTGTGGGATATGATGGGGTCACGATAGGTATTATAAGGGGGGGAAACCTGGTTAAGAATAGCATGGTCAAAGCTTCTCAGGTGAGTGATGTGGCCCATGGGCCTCTTGTTTTTGAATTTAGTATACAAAGTTTGAGAACATGACTCCAACTGTGTATCTTGGTACCCTAAATAAAAGTCTTAATCAGAAATATATAATTTTCTTGATCAAATTTATTAATTTGTTTCCAGCTAAACTGAACTCCTGTTTGGAGGAGATAGGAAATGTCCTAGGGGATACCATTCCAGAGCACATTGTTTCCCAGGCCATTGTAAAACATAAATACAACATCCAGGCTGCCTTGAATGAACTCTTAAATCAGAACGGTATATGATGGCATTTAAAAACTTCTTCAAAGAGACTAGTGAAAATAAATAACAAAAAGTCTTGAAAAATGAAAAAAAAATTATTCTGCATTTTTATTTATATAAAAAGGTGTCTGTGATGCAAAGTATTTTATTTTAATTTAATGTGAACCTTAACATTTTCATTATGGCTGCATTGTTATATTACACATGTTTTCAGAGGCACCAAAACCACAGAGACAGCCAAGGCAGGACAGACGATCAAACAGACAAGGTGACTATATTTATACGAAATTCTCACAGTAAGCTTTAAAAGGAATGCTGATGTTACTACTGTAAAAAAACTCCATTTGTAGAATGTTTACTTCCTTTTAGCCAATAGATTTAGTTTGGTTGTAGCTTCTTAAGTCACTGCTTAACATTTTGCCCTCCTTTTTTTCATGACCTTTCTTCACCTCTCCACCTGTTGGTGATTGGCTGCATGTTTTCTTCACCTGATCCAATGGAATTTGTGGTGCTTTGTTCAATATTTGGCGATGGTAAGGTAAGATGACGATGATGATTTTGATAGCTTTTTAGAATCTTTAGAAAATGGCGAATGCAGCAATATATTTACTAGTCAAAGTGCAATGTCTCCAAAAATTCTAAAATTTGGTTCATCTCCCAAAGTTGATAACATTCCAACAAATAAACAAGCATTAATGCAGGGACAAATATCAAACATATCTGAATCTGAGGTAAACTCGAAAACGTGTAAGGGAGCTTCAGAAAAACAAAATTGTCCAAGAGTGGAAAAGGGTGATTTTGAAATTAATTCAGAGGTAAAAAAGCAAGGAATTTCACTTGCTCAACTTGCAGCTGAACATAAAAAGCCTTCCCTGTCACAGCTTGCAACAGCTAAAAAAGAAGTTTCCATTGCCCAACTAGCATCAGAACAAAAGGTGTTGTCTTTGACTCAACCTGCAGAAGAAACAAATTCATTGACTAACCTAGCCTTGAAACAGAAAGGTTCATCACTTACACAGCTTGCTTTAGCACACAAGGGAAATATTAATCCAGAGGGAAAAAAGCCCTCACTAGCACAGCTAGCTTCAAAACAGAAGGAATCATCAACCTCATCAAAAGTATTAGAAGTGTCTCTTGCTGAGACTGAGACTAAAAAGCCAATGATGTCTTTAAGTCAGCTTGCCTCAAAAGAGAAGGGGATATCTTTAGCCCAGCTTGCTTCTAAAGGAAAAGATACATCTTTAAGCCAGCTAAGGAAAACACGAGAAGATTCCTCTGTAGTTACAGCCACAGATAAACCAAAAATATCTCTAGCTCAACTTGCTAAAGCACAAAAACAGGGATCTGTCACTACTCTTTCTGTTGCAACAGTTGAAGACCGGGAAAAGATACATCTTTAAGCCAGCTAAGGAAAACACGAGAAGATTCCTCTGTAGTTACAGCCACAGATAAACCAAAAATATCTCTAGCTCAACTTGCTAAAGCACAAAAACAGGGATCTGTCACTACTCTTTCTGTTGCAACAGTTGAAGACCAGTTGTCCACAGACCCAAAGGGGACATCTCTAGCAGACCTGGCTACAAAGAAGAAAGATTTATCTGGGGTCTTAGCAGATCAGGGAGAAAAAGCAATGTCTCTAGCACAGCTCACATCAAAAAGCAAAGCCTCATCGCAAAGAACTGGGGTTTCTTTGAGTGAGCTTGCTAAACAAAATGAACAGAAAGGAAGTTCAGCAGGAACTCTTAGTTTAAGTGAACTTGCAAAGCAAAAGAAAGTAAAGACTAGAGGCAGCAATGATTTGGAATTAAAGAAAATCCCAGATATATCTAACAGTACTCAACCTACAAGTGTTGTATCTGAAAACATTTCACTCAAAGAGTTGGCAAAGGAAAAGTCAATAAAGGGTCCTTCAAAAGCATCAAAGGAAAATGAAAGGAATGCACAGTCGGAGGAAACTGATTTGAATACAGAGAGAAAATCAGCAGAAGATATTATCATTGAAAAGCTATCCTTAGACTTTGATACTTTGGTCAATATAACCAAGAAACCCTCTTTTGTTGGAAAAGTGATTTGTGGAAACTTTGCTGTACTGAAAAAGAAATTAAAGAGTAATGATTACTATACCAATCAGCCATTTTCGTTTATGAACCAAAGACAACACACTGGTCGCCATTCACCAGAACAACAAAAGAGGTTTCCTAGATTTGATTTTTCTACACCCTCCCCAGATGATATCATTAAAGAAAAGCAGAAGAAAGCGTTTACTCGTTCAGGGCAAAGAGTGGATTCCAAGTGACAAATTGACATTCCCTTAATCAATACTCCTATTCTAATCCGTCAAAATGAACTCTTTTAACTCTAAAGAAGCATAAAATGTGTGCCAGCAGCATAATTAACGTTAAAAGCATAATGTCTACAATAAAATTAAGAAGACTTAAAATAGTCTGACATGATTAGTGAACAAAGAAAAATTTTTCTTTTTCAAGAGTAAATATGAAAGAAATGCATTTGTAATTTGATTTTAAGATTGTATTTATTATTCTCTTTACTGTAGATTTATAAATTTAATTCAACTGATTCAATATATGGAAATATGAAATGTAAGGAGTGGAAATACTTGTATATTTGATTTACAAATACATGTAGATGAAATGAGATGAAAATGTAAATTGTAAAATGACTATGAATTTATGTGCACCTATATTTATTTATGACTTTGTACAGTATATATTTTCATGTTTTTTTGTCTTTCTGTATTTTTTTACCACTGAATTGATAATTAAAGGCAGCATTCTGATTTGTCTGTTTATTTGATGAACATATTTGAAAAGGAGTGAATATATTATTCACAAATATCATTGTCAGCAGTTGTACATGTATTACCTATGAAAATAACTTACCAAACTGGAAAATGTTGGATCTATTGAATGAATGCAACAAATTGGATTATCAGGCCAGAGATACACATCTGTAGCTGGTGATTTAACGACTCTTTTTCCATCATTTACATACCTGTAGACATTCTTGTTAGTATAACTGAGGTTTGGACTCATGGACCCATTGTCAACTGGATTGATCTTCATTGATTGTTTTGAGGCTGTCCACTACAGCCTCCAGTACACTGACTGAACTGATCAAGTCCCAGTCTGAATAGACTCAGATCTCAGTCCCTTCTGGTGGAGTCTCTGCTATAGCACTTTGTGTGATTCAAAAGCGGGAAAAAATCCTCAATGTACTTATCCATCTTCCATTGAATTGACTGGGAGGATGTAGAATCAGCATCATATTAGAGAGTCCATGGAAAGGACTTATATAAGCAATGCCTGCTGTCCAATCCTGTTATGTTCATTCATAATAAATTATTGTTTAAATTAAATCAATATCACATTTCAAATAAGAATTAGAATTGTAAGGTGTTCATAATCAATGAAGTAAAATAAATTTTAAAAGCATTAGAAATAAAAAGGAACTATTACATCATTTCTTTAGTTATATCATGATGTGTGCTTTAATTTTCCCTACTTTCCTCTCTTGCATTATCCTGTTGATAATGACTGCTGTTCATCTTGTTGAATAAGAGAGAATAGGTATATTACCAGGTAGGTAGGTGAAATTATTTGTAGTAATACATGTAATTTCATAAAGACTTTCCAGGACACAATTTTTTAATTTTCACATAACATTTTTTTTTCACTAAATAATATTTGGTTCTAGATTAAATTTGACATTCAAACAGCTTTATTAAACATAAAAGGACTTGCTTAAAATTATCTGATCTGTATGAGTAATCACATAAGGGCTCATTCTTTTAAAGGAAGGTATTAAAGAAAGTAAATGTGTTCTTTACATTGTACTTCACAAAATTTTTCAGAGTTTGCACCAGTTCAACCAACAGTACAATTAAAAACCCCAGTCAAAAAAAGTCCAACTCCAGACTTAGCCAACACCACTTCTGCCACCTCACAGATGAAACTGGAATCCACTGCAGAACCTAGTGTCAAAATCCTAGTCAACGACGCCAAATCAGTTCCTAGTGCTGTTAAAAATGGTGTCAAAGAATTGAGGACTAACGAGGGAAACTTAAAGGTAGACAGTGCAGTGACTTCTAAAATCAAGGACAGTAAAAGTATGGTAGATGTGAACCTTAAACCTGTGAATTCAGAGGTGGATTTAATTGCTGATCTGACTGGGAAAAGTGAACTACTAGCTACTCCCAGCAAATCAACCAGTGGCATCCCAGCAACACCAAAAAGTACCTCAAAGTAAGTCAAAGGATGGTTTCCTGGCTGTGTACATTGAAACTGTCAGCAAAAGAAAGGGTGAGCAGAGTGAAATTTTATTGGCCAACAATGTTGTAGTTTGAATTTATGTCATCATATTTTTATTTACACAGAATGAAACAAGATAAGGCAAAATTAAAGGAAGAATTTGAGAAGAGGAAGAGTGGAAAAGATCTACTAAATTTAGTTGTTATAGGTAAGGGTGACGTAAGGAATGAATGCAAAATTTCAACAGGGTTTGTATATGGATTGACTTAAAAAGGAAGTAATGTATACAGTGTTATTTTCACTCTTACACTTTCAAACAATTTTGAACCATTTCAAATTCACCTTTACAAAGTTGTATATATAAAGTATTACTGTTTGATTTCAATTCACCCTTTTTCTATTTTGCCCACTTGCAACAAGGGTGAAAGAAGAAAAAATAAAATGAATAAAATTTTCAGTGTATAAAAAATGGATAAACTTTCAAAGTATATCACTGGCAACATTCTAGCAAGTACTTAATAACCCTCCTTTTGTTACAGGTCACGTAGATGCGGGTAAGAGTACACTGATGGGGCACCTGTTGTATCAGTTAGGGGTAGTCAACAAAAGGGCCATGCACAAGTATGAACAGGAGTCCAGGAAACAGGGAAAAGGATCCTTTGCCTTCGCCTGGGTCTTAGATGAAACAGAGGAAGAAAGGTTGGATATTACATGTAGTAAATTTGATTGGACTGACCTGTAACCCTTTACTTTAATATGTTAAAATGCTGTTGAGCACTAGATGATTTGTAAATCGTTTGTGTTGATCACTTTATGTACAATCTCAATTTGTACCTACTGGTAAATTTCAGGACAAGAGGAGTAACTATGGACATTGCTCAAACAGCATTTGAGACTCCCAACAAGCAGATTACGTTATTAGATGCACCTGGACACAAAGATTTTATTCCAAATATGATAACAGGTAATGAACATTTATATTATGTGATGGATGAACAGATGAATGAACAGATGTATGGACAGAAGGATGGAATACTGACAGGACAAAGAGTAAAAGACAATATGCCATGGCGATATGACTGGAAAAAAATCTAAATATGAAAAGACATTAATAAAAATTTCACTCACTTAAGTTATGTAATAAAATATAGTTTTACATTTATTTCAGGGACTGCCCAAGCTGATGTTGCCATTCTCGTTGTCAATGCCACACGAGGGGAGTTTGAGACAGGATTTGAATCAGGGGGTCAGACTAGAGAACATGCTCTCTTGGCTCGATCACTAGGTAGGCAGTAAAGGATACTCAGTGTAGGATCAAAGACATTGATTTAAGAATTTTAGATACCGGTGCATGTAATCTTTAATAAGTAATAAAAAAAATTAGATATTTATAACGGCAGGTTAATATTTACCATGTTTTTTTTTTCATAAATATAGGTGTGTCACAGCTTATAGTTGCTGTCAACAAGATGGACACTGTAGATTGGTCACAGAGCCGTTATGATGACATTGTGAAAAAATTAGGTCAGTTCTTGAAGCAAGCTGGCTATAGAGACACGGACTTGTCCTATATTCCTTGCAGTGGTCTAGGTGGGGAAAACTTGGCTAAAACAGTCACAGAACCTAAACTAGCATCATGGTATAAAGGAAACACTCTAGTGGAACAAATAGGTAAGTTTTCTACACCAAGTTTTTTTCACCATTTATACCTATGTATGGTTTTATGTAAGCTAAAACTTCATTAGTACTTTCTTTGGTTGTTGGTATGGGAATTGTTGAAGCTTTTGCAGAAAAGGTATATAATCCGTGTAAGCTGGTAGGTTGGGACAACAATTAGATGTCAAATCTTTACCACACCACCACTTATTCTCTTTGTGCTCCCTGGCACATAAGGTCTAGAATGGGAGGTCAAATCTTTTACTTAGAATATATGTATTGGGAAAATATCTTTAAAATACTTCTTTATTTTGCAGATAAGTTTAAGCCAGTTGAACGGTCAATGGATAAGCCTTTCCGTCTGATTATCAGTGATGTTTTCAAGGGACTGGGGAGTGGATTCAGTGTGGTGGGTCGAGTCAGCTCAGGATCAGTCCAGACTGGAGACCGAGTTCTTGTACAGCCTGCAGGGGATCTAGCTGTTGTTAAAGGTATAGAGTGTATGTGTTATGTGGTTTATTTGTATTAAGGTTTGAATACATGGAAATATGTACTGTCCTTAAATGTGCAATCACTGAATTCATGGAAATCTGGAACCATATGAGCTAAAAATCATGTGCTTTGAATGGTAAAAATGTTGTTGCAATTAGTAAAACCTACTTTAAACAAAATGCCAGGTATGGATGCTTTAATTTTGGCACAAAGGTAATGTGGTTATACATGTATCTGTTAAATTAATTAAAAAGCTGTGTTGAATGAAAATCACTTGCTGTAAATGTCAATTCATTATATTAAAGCATGACTAAATACTGGTATTTCAAGGATTTTATTACAGAAAAATTGTTTCCATGTTAATTCAGCTTGTTTGATAGGAGCAGGTATAAATATTACTGTGTATTTTGGGTAATTTAATTTTAGGGGTGTCTATGGAGGATTCAGACAACACTTGTGGTTTTGCTGGAGACCATGTAACAGTCATTTTAACTGGAATGGACATGGCTCATGTCAATGTTGGTAAGGCAATGGGATTCCTAAAAAGGGTGCTCAGATTAATGATATCATGTTAGAAATCCATTTCCAAAGAAACAGTTTTAATGTAGTTTAATGCCATAATGGTAGCAAACAAGTTGATGACATTTATGATTTAATTAAAGAAATTTCATATGATTGTAGGTACATTCATGTTGTTTTGAAATAATGTTCAGGAGAGTTTATTTCATTTGGTAGGAAGTGTCTTGTGTGATCCTCAGAATCCCATAAAAAGTGCCATAAGGATAAGGGCAAGGATTGTCATATTTAACTTGGAATTACCCCTGACAAAGGGATTTACGGTGAGAATTGGTTACACATCTTATACATTGTACATGCATTTGGATTTTTACACTAGTTTAGAGTGAAGCTGGGTTGACAATGCCACTTAATAACTTGCCAGAAAATGTTAAAAAAAATGAGTTGCCCATGTGGATCAGTGGATAGAGCATTTGATCTAGTGTTTAAGAGTTGGCAATTAATCCTCTTTGCATGTTCAAATCCCACTGCAGGATGTGGAGACTGGTACTTTGGATGAGACCATATAAATTGAGGTCCCATGTTTCTGGCATGGAAGAGATCCCTCACTGCTCAATGGCCCTGAATGCCAAGTATATGTCTAAAATTTGCAGCCCTTCACTACCAAGTGGTGATGTCTTGGTATGAGTGAAAAATTCACAAAAGGGGACATTTACAAACAAATACTTAACATTTATTATACTTACTCATATACAAGTAATAGAATTTATGCATACTGAATGACCAATTTATGTTTTGTTTTTACCTTTTTGCTATATAGGTTGTGTTCCATTATCAGTCTATCACAGAACCAGCTGTGATTAAACGTCTCAACAGTCAGCTCAACAAAACCACGGGAGAGGTCATTAAAAATAGGCCCAAGTAAGCAAGTCAAAATAAACCTCTTTTTTTTTTAAAGCTTCAATTTTCTGACATAAACCTTTAATCATTATGTTAAATGTAAGAAATTGTTACCGTTTTTGGGAAGATCAATGTTGCATCATGACTTTTTATCATGTCGTAACTTTTAAAGATTTTATTGAATACATGTATTTGAAATGATTTTAAGTTAACTTTCTAAGTAACTTTTCTCTGGTGAAATGTTTTCTGATTAAAATCTTTTGTTTGTAGATGTCTTGTTAAGAACAGCAGTGCTGTTGTGGAAATTGAATTTGAGCGACCTGTCTGTCTAGAAATGTATAAAGATTTTAAAGATTTAGGAAGGTTTATGTTACGGCATGGTGGTCATACAATTGCTGCAGGACTAGTAGAGGAGGTAAATTTTGAGCATTATTTGTGAAAATGGAAGAGAATGTTTTCACTGAATGAATCAGTTTGGTTAAGCTTTTCATTTAGTAAATGTAAATTTTTAGGATATACTGGAATTAATTTTGATTTTATTGACTGGATTGCAAAGCAAAAAGTCTTAATGTTGATGGTGAATATAATCTTTGTCTACAGTTTGTTTTAGCCTTGTTTGTATCGTTCTAGTTGAAAACTTTAAGTATTATACAGTGTATGTATATACATGTACTGTAATTGTATCTGTATGGATTACTCATAGGTAACACAACCTTAGCCTTTGCAGGTGCAGGGGGTACAGGTTTAGACTCTTCAACTTCTTTTACAGCTTTCTTGACCTGAAAAAAAAAATGTCAACCCTTATTTTCTTTATTTTTTTTTACACAATCACTTACACCTGCTACCATTGAAAACTTGTAATAGTTTACAATATTAATTGAAGTTAGATGCAAGTAATTTTTTTTAAATTATCTTAAAGTGTACATTAAAAAAAAAGAATTTCTTGAAAATCTTTTACAACCTTTTTACAGCTTGGATTAATCATTAATCTTAACATGATCTCAATAAGTCAAAAAGAGGCACAAATGTACTGTGTAAAAAAAGTGAAAATAATTACCTTTTTATTCTGTTCAGTGGATTTTTTGGCAGCTGATTTGGGTGACTTTGCAACATTTTTTGACTGGGGTGGTTGTTTGGCATTTGCTTTGCTTTCAATTTCTTCATTTACTGCTACATGTCCATTACTTTGACTTTTAGGAGACTAAAAAGTAACAATGCATTGATATAAAGCACAGATAAGGAGGAATGCTACAAAAGTATTTCAATTGATGGACCTTTATGATATCTGCATTAAAAGACAAATGTTATTTCTTACTTATCTTATATTATATGAATATTAATTTTTGCCATTTCTTTTTCTTCAGAGAAAATGTTTCAACTATTATATTTGCAAATGAGATGCTTCGAGTTTTAAAATGCATAATATTAATATCTTTTAAAAAAAATGTCAAGAAAAGCCATACATTTTAATATTTTGAATGTTAAAGCACTTTAAAATATACAGTGGCCTATGCACTTAATCAGCTGACAGAAGACACCATTCATTACATCAGATTCCGCACTTAAAAAATCTTGTACACTTATGTTTGTGTGGTTCATGAAAAGATACTGATGATAAAATTATCACACATAAAATTTAAGAAATGTAACCTTTGATTTCTTTGATCTTTTACGTTTGTTATCTTCTTCAAAATTAAAGCTTGGTGGTTGACCAGGTGTTTTAAACCCAAATGCAAAAACAAGAAATGCACAAAGTAAAACTCCAACTACTGGCACGGCAACATGCGGGGAAACCACCTCTGTCAGCTCCATAATGTTGACCAAGTGTTATTCAATAAATGACATAAAATTGTACAAAATATGGTCAACAATTTTCTTCAACAGCTTAGCCACCTTTCCATACACGTATCACGGGCTCATGCTGACGTCTAATGAGTACTACGTCACAGAGTTTGCGTAGTTTAAAAAATATCAAAACCACCATATTTATTTCAAATTTTAAAAAAATGCTAAAAGTTTCAATTGAAACCTATAAAATTCAGATAATTTCTCATTTGTTAAAAAATAATTCTGTTATGTTTGATATATTTCTTGTCACGTGACAATTATACTGGAAAATTTTGTACAATATGGCGTCGATTTGTTGTTGTTAGAAAATACGCAATGTGAAAAATAGTTTTTGAACAGTTCAGAAAGGTGAAGGTTATTTCACTGGAGATATATTGAGTCATGCTAGGTGAGATTTTATAAGGGAAAAGTAAATAAGTGGCAAAGTAACCTCCCGATTTTATGAAATTGCATATGGATTATGTCACTGTCGGAAACACAACTTTCTGAACTTCCTGTTTGTACACAAAATCGTTCAATCTCTTATGTAGACCTACTTAATATGACTATTTCAAAGACGACTGAAAGTTAATGGTGACAATTTCAAACTGGACGAAATTACTTAACCATTTACATACTTGTAAAAAGAGATGTCACAGTGTAAGAAGGGGGGGGGGTGTCAAAGAAAGGTTCCAAACACTGTACTTAAGTAAAATAGGGTTAAATGTTGTGAATACTACCATTGATGAAATTGAGAGTGGTAAATGAAACACATGATTCATATTTGGCAAAGACTGTTTGTCCTGACAATCATGATACATGTATGTGATCTGATCCTTAGTATGTTCTGGTTTTTAAAACCTGTATATTCATGAAAACTGGTTTTAAAACAAGGCAAAAGTGGGTTTGAGTGAAACCCAATCTCCATCCATAGTCAATGAATTGCAATCCAAACATTCTGTGATTTCATTTGGAATGTATTTTTATGAAACTATATCTAATGTGGTTTTTATCTTTTAAAATAAGTGTTTTTTTTATTGCAGGTATTGAAAACAAAATCAAAAACAGATGAAAATTCACCAGAATGACAGTTTTTCAAAGAAGCTAATCTTGACTTTTTGAGACTTTGCCTCATGCTTATCAGCTCTTTAGGTTCTTTCCAGATAATTTATTCAAAAGTTTTGCTTCTTTATTGATTCAAAAGAAAGGGGTAACACAACCATTTTTATTGGTCATTCATTGACTTGCTTAAATAAGCTTACCCTTGTCTTCCTCAGTTATTTATTCTATTGACAAAGTCAAATTACTGAAGATAAGTTCATGACATAATTTATCTCTTTTCTTTTTTTTATAAAGGGAAATTAAAAGGCAATTTCCTGAAGAAAAAAAATGGAAAATTTCATTTTTTGATTTATTGTATTTTAACTTTCTTTTTTAATGTGCATGTAAATTGAAATCAGTACCTGATACATGCATTGTATTTAGTGATATTATTAATTTGGTATAAAGTTGTGTATTTTTAATTTATTACATGCATTTTTCATTTTCGATATCCCTGCCCATATACCAGAAAATTATTTCAGTTGCATAAGCAGCTAGTTTAAATTTTTCTGTTACGCAAATCAAGGCATTGTTCAGTGTTGCCTTTATAATTCTATTACATGTATATCATGGAAACAGTGAAAAAGAGCAGCAGATACATGCAAAACTAATTTTTTATTGTTCAGTGATAAAAACATCAGATTTCAATTTACATTTAATTCAGAGAAGTAAAATTTGTGAGCGATTGGTGTTTTAAGGTACACTCTAAAAATAGGGTTGGTATTTATAAACTTTTAGTCTTTGAAATTGCTGATTTCATTTCAGAGATGAACTTTGGAATATGCCCTTGTTTGTTTGAATTTGAATTAATAAATGTATTTCGCCTAATTTATTTAAAGATTGTTTTTGTTTTTTGTATATGTTCAAGAGATGTTTGGAATTATTGTGATATGGAACTTTAATAATCAACATGTGAAGTATTGAAATCAATGAAATGACATTTTTAGGGCCCTCTTCTGAGGGAGCCCTGTAGTGATTAGTCTGTCTGTCTGTACGTCCAAGATCTCTTGTCTGGAGCATATTTTCTCTCTCCTTGGCCCAATCTGGCTTATACATCACCCACAGAGTGCCTTTGAAGAAAGGGTGTACAGTGACCTTGAATTATGTTTCTAGGTCAAAGCTTAAGGTCATAAGAGAATTATATGATAAATCCTTGAGGGGAGCATATCTTCTCTCCCCTTGGACCAGTGTGGCTCATACTTCACTCACAGAGTGTCAATGGATGTGCAGTGACCTTAAAGAAAGTTTCTGGGTCAAGGTCAAAACCCTTTTCAACTTCTTACATTTTCATGTTCATTTCTTTGAGATGACCACCATCTTGATGATATCTAAATCTTAATGTGTAATTTAATTCAACAGAAATTCTTCATTCTCCAGGATAATTGCCGATTGATTGAAAAACCAAGAATCATTGTTAAAAAATTTTATGCCCCCATAATTAAAGATTTGAAGACATATAGTTTTTGTCTGTTGGTTGGGCTGTCTGCCTCAGAAACTTTTATCTTATCCAGAACTTGTGATAGGTTGGAACAATTAACTTTTAAATTTCACTGTGACATGACCTTTTTCTTAAGTACCAACACTTTTTACTTTTTAAACTTATCCTTGGAGTTTGACCCACTTTGATAACTTTTAACAAACTTGAACCGTGGTCCTAACTTTTGAACAGTTGGAGCCAAGGCTTTCATAACGATACTTCACGTATATATTTCTTATGATAATATCTTTCCTCGGGTAAAAGCAATTTTGACTCATTGACTTTGGAGTGACATACTTTTGAAAACTTTAACCTTGGCCATAACTTGGATTGGTACTAGCTCTTTCATGCTTGTGTATTTCTTGTGAAAACACCTTTCCTTAGGTTCCATAAATTTTGGCCCTTTAACTTTGACACAACAGTTGATACAGACAAACCTCAAGGCAGTCAAGGTTCTTCAAAATACATTTAAAATAGAGAAATTGTGTTAATTATTGAAACATGGATACCCTCATTTGGCAACTTATGAGAAAGGTCTTGTCACAAGGAATACACCTGTGAAATGAAAAAGCCCCAGCATCTACGGTTCCATAGTGATGGCCAAGGTTAAACTTTTCAAGAATAGGTCAAACTCCAAGGTCAAAAATGGTGCCCACAATAAGGTCTTGTCACAAGAAGTTAAAAGTTATGGTCAAGGTTAAAGTTTTTCAAAAGTTGGTCAATCTCTGAGGTAAGGGTAAAAATTGCTTGTTTTCAAAGGAAGCTCTGCTCTCAAAACATAATTACCTGTGAACTATGAAAGCCCAAACACTAACCCATTCAAAAGATAAGGCCAAGGTAATTTTTTTTTTCAAAAGTGGATAAAACTTGAAGGTCAAGGTGAAAGAGTCAAAATTTTTGGTACCCAAGGGAAGATCCCTTTACAAAGGAATGCACATGTGAAGTATGCAAGCCCTTACTTCATCTGTTCAAAAGGCCAAGGTTCAAGTTGTGTAAAATTTTCCAGAAGTAGTTACAGGTATCTCCAAAGTCAAGAGGTCAATCATTGTTGAAAGCAGAAACCCAAAGAAAGGACTTGTCACATGGCATTCACATGTGAAATACAAGAGGCCCATGGGCCACATCACTCATCTGAGCACTGTGGCCATGAACAAAAAATCAATAAATACCCAAGTGGTCCCCATCCTAAATTAAAAGGCCTGAAGGGCCTGCGAGTTGACTCGCTCGAGTTAATTGAGCTTTTTCATACATCTGGACACCATACCTTATATTCAGTTTAATTTGCATCTTAAGAGATTGAATATCATATGTCTCCATGTTCGGTTAAAAAATAAAGTGTATATTGGTTTTCCTTTGTATGTACAGGTTGGCACTAATGGGCTTCCGTACATATTGTTGTGATACGCAGCACTGCAAATCTGGGATTCCATAATGTATTATTTAAGCACACTAGCTGCAGTGGTCAGTGTTATGGAGTAATTAGTTTAAAGATTCCCACAGCAAATCTGGATTCTAAAAATAGATTTTTCAAGCACACTAGCTGCAATTAATAAGCGCAGCAGGTGTTTGTGTTAGGGGGTATTCTAGGTCAATTGTAAATAAACTTCAGGTAAGATATTCTTTGGCTGCTTTCAATGGTATCATAATAGAGTTCATCTTCAGTAAAATAGTGTCAATGGTTGCACTAGGGCCCAGTCTCATGATAACATTAGTTCATAGGATGTTTCACATTTGATCACCAGAGAATGTTGAAATTTTTTGAAATCATGCGTAGTGCTTTTTTAACATCAGTTTGAATTTCAGATTCAGTTTTCATTGGTACTGTACGTAGGTTAATCATTAAATGATCCAGTGCTAGCAAATCCTTGTAGCCACCATGTTTGAAGATCCTGGGGTGTATCTACCTTGGGGTTTCAGCTTCAAGGCTTTAGAAGAACTGATGAATTGTTCTTTGGCTTCTTCCTCTGAAATATCTCCCATTATGAACTTTTCCAAGAATCCTTAGAGACAGAATTTGAATTTCCAATTCAGTATTCAATTCACTTCAATATTTCACTCACATCTCTTGAATTGAATTCAATATATTTCACTGATTTCATTTATTTTCAGAATTTCACTTTCCACATCACAAAATGTATCACTTTCAGACTTACATCACAAATTAATACAATATACATGCTACAATATAATAAAATGTTTGTTTTGAAAAAACCAACCAGTACTACGTCAAAATTATACATCTAATTAGAAATTTGTCCATTGGACATGGATGCCCCACTGAGTTTATATTAGTAATGCAACAGGAAAATCATTGGTATATAAAGTGTATGAAGTTTGATGAGAATTAATCTAAATAGTTTCTAAAATTGAAATTAAAAATCTTAAAAAAATTATATGGACGATAAATTTTTAAGTGCATATAAGCTTACCTAAAAATATCTTAACTCAGGTTTCATTAAAACTAAGCAAAATGTAAATTAAAGACAATTGTGGTCAAGGTCATGGGAAATTGCAAGGTCAAAAGTTTAGATACAATTGAATAGGTCTTGCGTATATAGTTTGATGTTATGGCCCCTCAATTCTCCTGTGGGTCATGATTTGAAAAGATTCCTGTGTAAAAATGTGATCCTCCCATTACTAGCCCCACCCTACCCCCAGGGGACATGATTTGGACAAATCTGAATCCACACTACCTCACAATGATTCCACATAATTATTTTTTTATTTTCAAGCACAGTGGTTCTTGAGAAGAGGATTGTAAAATGATGCCATTATTTTTTCACAAAATCATGATAATCTCCACTTAGAGGAAGAAGAATCATTTGAAGAAAAAAAATGAACAAGAGGCCCACGGGCCGCATCAAAAAAGGAGGGTATGATTTCAACAAACTTCTATCCATGAAAACTTGAATCTACACTCAATAAGGATGCTTATATATTTTTTTGACTAACTGTGGCTTTCTTCCCTATAAGTTTGAACTTTTATTATGGTCCCACCCAATCCTGTAGGTCATGATTTTAACAAATCTGTATTTAAACTACCTGAGGATGCTACCATATAAACAAGACCAATCATGACTTTGCTGTTCTTGAGAAGATTTTTCCTATATACTCCTATGCAAAACTTTGATTGGCCATTGTGGCCCCGCCCTACCCCCCGAGGTCATGATTTGAACAAATTTGAATCTACACCTGAGGAGGCTTCCATATAAATATGCTGTTCTCAAGAAGAAGATTTTTAAAGATTTTTCCTATATATTCCAAATAAAACTTTGATCGGCCATTGTGGCCCAGCCCTACCCCAGGGGATTAGGGTCATGATTTAAACAAACTTGAATCTACACAACGTGAGGATGCTTCCATATAAATATGACCAATCATTGCTTTGCTGTTCTCAAGAAGAAGATTTTTAAAGATTTTTTTCCTGTATACAGTATTCCTATGTAAAACTTTGATCGGCCATTGTGGACCCGCCCTACCCCCTGGGGTCATGATTTGAACAAACTTGAATCTACACTATATGAGGATGCTTCCATATAAATATGATCTATCGTGGCTTTGCTGTTCTCAAGAAGATTTTTTCCTATATATTCCTATGTAAAACTTTAATTGGCCATTGTGGCCCCGCCCTACCCCCGGGAGTCATGATTTGAACAAATTTGAATCTACACTACCTAAGGATGTTTCCACATAAGTTTCATCTATCGTGGCTTTGCTGTTCTCAAGAAGATTTTTAAATAATTTTTCAGTAATTATTATCTCCCCTTGGAATGGGGCGTGGCCCTTCATTTGAACAAACTTGAATCCCCTTCACCCAAGGATACTTTGTGGCAAGTTTGGTTGAAATTGGTCCAGTGGTTCTTGAGAAGAAGTCAAAAATGTGAAAAGTTTACAGACAGACAGACAGATGGACGACGGACAAAATGTGATCAGAAAAGCTCACTTCAGCCTTCGGCTCAAATGAGCTAATAAAAGCCATAGCTCCAGTCAACCAAACTGTATGGGCAAAGTGAAAGTTCAAGTTTTTTGCAGACAAACATATGAGCGGACAAAGCTAAAACGATATGTCCCTAAATCTTTGATCATGGGTGAGAAAAAAAAATTAATCATTGTGTAAGCTGCATTTATCTCTTACTGTACGTTTCAGTATAACATGAATTTCTCCATTATGAAATGGACAGGTTAGGATTTATTCATCTTCTGCAAGTGAACTTCATTAATGTACCTTGGGTCAAGTTGCGGAAAAAACAATTTTGTATGGTATATGACCTTCAGTAGTTTATCCATTATAAATCTATGGACTAAGACATGAATAATAGACCTTTTTTGCAAATGACCTTGAGAATCTTTTTTTAATTGTGACCCAAGTATGAACCTCCAATGTTCCTCCCATATGACGTTCAGAGCCAGATGTGACTGCTAGCACAGACAGACGGGTATTTAGATGGACAATGTGTGTCCTGCATACCCTCTTTATTAAGTGCAGGGTATAATATACATCTCAAATGGAATTGTACTGAATAAAAAAACATTTCAAAATGTAAGATGCAGTTTATTTACTTTTACACAACTCGGATCCTTCAAATCAAGCTTGCAAAAATTCTTCTGTAAATAGATTCAAAATTCAAAGCAAAACAGATTGTAAAACAATACGAAAAAGTCAAATATGAATCCAAGACAGGAAAACCTGTAAAAGTTTTTTCATTCCTACTTAAAATTGAAAATATTATTATCAGCTTAAAAATGGACTAAAAATAACACACAGTCAATCCAAAGCAATACTCTATATATTGATTAATATCCTTTGATTATCAAATGATTAACATTTGGAAACATATACTACAGTGTTATCTTCACTTCTGAAAGAGGAAATCTTGTTCAATAATATTATTTTAAGCAACTTCAAACGACTAGATTCTTGCTATGACCGGAAAATATGACTACAATGACAAAATAACCCTTAAATGCATCATATCTACTTTGAAAAAAAATAATACCATACATGTATTTAATTTGACAACAAACATCATACCGTTGGTAATGCTTCCTGCATTTTTCCAACAATACAATGAAACTTTTTCAAACACAAAAACTAAAACAATATTTCAGCAATTTAACCAAAAGATTATGCAGGGTAATTTACCTAATCACCTTCTTAATTGCAAAAAAAAAAAGTAAATTATCAATATTGAACATAAGGAGGTACACACATCCTCGTTCTGACCACATAATAAAATCTGCACTATATTCTGAGAAGAATTTCTCTGGCAAACTTGGCACCCTAAATATACATCATTTCTGCCATACTTGACATTTTCTTAGGAATATAGACAAAATCCTCGAAATAGCAGGCTAACTCATCCACTGTCATGTCATCTAATCTGGCTTCCTGTGAACAGCTCCTCTCTAAATACTGATCAGAACCTCTGCTCTTTAGACTTTCAGAACTCACGGCTTTGGAAAAATAACTCGGGTCAGTTTTAGACCTAAAGTGGTGTTTATGGTTGGAAGATTTCAATCTCTTATGAAGATTGGCATTTTCTAAACCTGTTTCTTTTTCGCTAGAGCCCTGATTTAATGAAGAAAAATTTTCAAGATTGATATTACACCCTGCCCCAAAAAGAAAATTACTGTTTGTAGGACTGTCCAAAGCCCCTGACACTGGCAGCTTAGTTCTCTCCACGTGTAGGGGAATTTTCTCACTCTGCTTGCCTTGTTTCACTAACTTTAACCGTGCGGATCTTATAATTTGTTTTCTGTCCTTTTCCGAGTGATGCAGTTTTAACCTAGCTTCCCTTATGTATTTACGTGGGGGTGGAGTCAGGGTGGCTAACTGGGCATAATTGTATTTCTTCTCCGGCTCGGCCTGAGATCTTTGCTTTGAACACATACACTGCTCGTTTTCACACTTTTCGTGATTTAGAGATATCTTCTGCATAGAAAATATGACCTCTTGTGGATAGGGTTCCATTCTCTTTGGAATTTTCTTTTTATGTTTAATACTGTTTTGAACTTTAGCACCTTCTTTTTCTTCTACAGTTGAACCAATCCTAAAGAAAAATTTAGAATACACATATGTTCAGGGAATGCTGATCATTCAATTTTATTTGAGCATAAGCAAGATATACCTTCTTTCACAATTACTTTTTTCTTGCTGCACCCCCTTCCCCCATTAACAATGATATGTACATGTGATCTCTAAACAAATTTAAAATCAGACTCTAAAATCAACATGTAAGATTTGAGAAAATGTTACAAATTATTTATGTAATTATTTAATAAGAACTACATACAAAGTTGTCCAAAAGGCATCTAATTTATTCCTGTCACTCTCCCCTGTAAGGGCCAGATCCTGCTCATATCTACAAAGAAATAAAAGGTACCATTTGTCAATATTCTCAATATGGCGATCATCATAAAAATTGTAAGATGTAAACATTTTCTGTTTGTGATTTTTTTTTCTTCAAATCAAACCGAATATATATTCTATCAGTAAGCTGTTTAGTGAGTATTTACTGCAAATTACCGGTAAGATTATTAATTAAAACATGGTTCAATGAAAATCTAATGAGACATCTTTTCCTGGTTTCTCTCACAATTTACTGTAGAGACTGATGAACTTTTTTCTTTGAAAGTTACCTCAATATAAACTTTAATTCTATTTGTCTAGAATAAAAGTATCATTTGAAAATATTTGCAAGATTTCAAGATGTGCATCGTCTTTTGATATGACAGAAAGTATGGAATAGCCCCAACCCAATCATCAATATATGCATATTTGTCAACAGGGGGAAATTTGTCATAGACTGTCAGGTGCATGCTTATTTCAACACACTGCAATACATCTCACATGGTATATATATAGGCACTATCACAAAAAAACAAATTTAATTGTGTCAATGTGATTGATGCACTGAAAATTTCAATTCGACTTACCTCCCAAGAAGTTCTGTCTGCTCTTGTCTAACTTTTAAATTGCCAAATGCTGATGTTAACTGTATTTTAGTGTCTTCATTATCACCCATATCTGTTACATGTCATTTGAAAAAGAAAATATATAGTATATACTAGTATATAAATTAATATATACATGTATAACGAGCATTTTGAAATTTTATCAACACATCATGCTACTGTGTATTATACATGCAGTACTGTTTTTATTTCTCTTATATTTTACATTATGTGTGCTTTCCATAATATCAGTAAAAATAATACTCTTTCCACAAATTTCAAGCATATTGTAAACAAGAGGCCCAGGGGCCACATCACTCACCTGAGCACATCAGCTAGGAAAAAGCACATATCAAATCAGAACAGAAGCTTTCTTAGGGGGGGGGGGGCTTGAATATTAATACTACTTGAGAATGCCTTCATATTAATACAGCATATGACTTTGCTGTTCTTGATAAAAAGATTTCTTTTTAAACATTTTGTTCCTATATATTACTTCATAATAATTTGAATTTGATTCCCAATTGTTTCCCTCCCTACCCCAAAGGGCCATGATTGGAACAAATTTAAATCTTCAATACATGAGGATGCTTACATGTCAATATGGATTGACTAAACATAATTTTTCTGTTCTTGGGATTTTTCCCTTTATTTTACCAGTAAAACTTTGATCCACAATTGTGGCATCATCCTATCCCAATATGATTTGAAAAAATTTAATTCTACACTCATGAGAATGCATTCCATAGAAATACTAGTATCACTAATCATGGCTTTGTTATTCTTAAGAAGATTTTTTTCATATATATCATATTGTAAAACTTTGATCCCCCATTGTGACCCCACCTTAACCTTGGGGTCATGATTTGAACAAACTTGAATCTACACTGAGGATGATTCCAAATAAATATCATTATAATCATGGCTTAGAAGTACTTGAAAAGTATTCTTATGTAAAACTTTGATCAGCCATTTTAGCCCCACCCTACCCCTGGGGTCATGATTTGAACAAACTTGAATCTACACTATCTGAGGATAATTTCATATGAGTTTCATCTTTCCTGGCCCTGCAGTGTAATCAAAATTAGATCGTTCACGCTCCTAATATAACAAAATACAAGGAGCGTAAAGGATCTAATTTTAATTAGATTGCTGGCCCTGTGGTTCTTGAGAAGAGGATTTTAAAGATTTTTCCTATATACTCCTATGTAAAACTTTGATCGGCCATTTTGGCCCCACCCTACCCCTGGGGGTCATGGTTTGGACAAACTTGAATCTACACTACCTGAGGATGATTCCACATGAGTTTCATCTTTTCTGGCCCAGTGGTTCTAGAGAAGAAGATTAAAAAAAAAAAATACCATTGATTTTTCTACAGTTCATAATCATCTCCCCTTGAAAAAGGGTGTGGCCCTTCATTTAAACAAACTTGAAGCCCCTTTACCCAAGGACACTTTGTAGCAAGTTTGGTTGAAATTGGCCCAGTGGTTCTTGAGAAGAAGATTAAAATGTGAAAAGTTTACAACAACAACCACGACAGACAATGGACAAATTTCGATCAGAAAAGCTCACTTGAGCCTTCGGCTCAGGTGAGCCTCAGAAAAAGTTTTAAATTTGCACAGAAATTGAGAATGAAAATAAAACTATTTTGAAAAAAAATATTTTGAAACATTAAATCAAGAATTACAATGTCAATACTCCCACGTGTCAGATTTCATAAAACCAGTGTTTAATGGGCAATATAAACCAAGAAAATATTGGTTAGTACAACTACATGTACTTGTAAAACACTTTGAAATAATCACCATTTTATACTTATCAAATAGTAGGTGATAAAAATCCTATTACAATATTCCTTCACCAGTGCTATAATTCAATAAAACTAAAAAGATGTTTAAAAAAAAAGATTTATATTAACTAAATAAAATATAAATACATGTATATAAAAATTTTCTATACTTATAAATTTATAAATTTTGCTCCTCTAATATAAAATTTACACTAGGTATACAATGATCTTCATATGTTTTACTTGCATTGTAACTACAATTATTGTTAATTTAATCAAAAACCTACAGCAACTTTTCTTGTGGAAACAGTGAAAAAAAAATATTAAGGTGATTATGGTTGGAGAATCTACGTTTCTTCTAACTTAAAATGAAAATAATTTTATGACAAATGTTCAATATTTGATAAAATGTTATAGTAAGTGACTGTAAAAAGTTGATCAATGTCAAACAGAACTTTCGAAATTGTTTTCATCATCCCTGAACTTTGTAATAATGGAATTTCCCAGGGTGATATGCATGGATCAAGTATTAAAAAAAATATGAATTATCAAATGAATAAAAAAAATCAAAGTAATTGGGCTTATACTCTCCTCTTGATTTAAACACAAATATTAATTGCTGCTAGAACCTACCAAGATGTTTTGGAATTCTGTCACTAGTTGTGTAAATTTTATTAATAGCTAGTGCTTGAGCAAGATTTCATCTGCTTATAAATTCAATGCCAGTTTCCTCTTTTTTTTTTTAGATTTACAAAACATATTTTTACATCTGAGACTTTGGGTTTTTAGAAATTTCTTTGACACCCCCCCCCCTTCTTACACTGTGACATCTCTTTTTACAAGTAAGTAAATGGTTAAGTAATTTCGTCCAGTTTGAAATTGTCACCATTAACTTTCAGTCGTCTTTGAAATAGTCATATTAAGTAGGTCTACATAAGAGATTGAACGATTTTGTGTACAAACAGGAAGTTCAGAAAGTTGTGTTTCCGACAGTGACATAATCCATATGCAATTTCATAAAATCGGGAGGTTACTTTGCCACTTATTTACTTTTCCCTTATAAAATCTCACCTAGCATGACTCAATATATCTCCAGTGAAATAACCTTCACCTTTCTGAACTGTTCAAAAACTATTTTTCACATTGCGTATTTTCTAACAACAACAAATCGACGCCATATTGTACAAAATTTTCCAGTATAATTGTCACGTGACAAGAAATATATCAAACATAACAGAATTATTTTTTAACAAATGAGAAATTATCTGAATTTTATAGGTTTCAATTGAAACTTTTAGCATTTTTTTAAAATTTGAAATAAATATGGTGGTTTTGATATTTTTTAAACTACGCAAACTCTGTGACGTAGTACTCATTAGACGTCAGCATGAGCCCGTGATACGTGTATGGAAAGGTGGCTAAGCTGTTGAAGAAAATTGTTGACCATATTTTGTACAATTTTATGTCATTTATTGAATAACACTTGGTCAACATTATGGAGCTGACAGAGGTGGTTTCCCCGCATGTTGCCGTGCCAGTAGTTGGAGTTTTACTTTGTGCATTTCTTGTTTTTGCATTTGGGTTTAAAACACCTGGTCAACCACCAAGCTTTAATTTTGAAGAAGATAACAAACGTAAAAGATCAAAGAAATCAAAGGTTACATTTCTTAAATTTTATGTGTGATAATTTTATCATCAGTATCTTTTCATGAACCACACAAACATAAGTGTACAAGATTTTTTAAGTGCGGAATCTGATGTAATGAATGGTGTCTTCTGTCAGCTGATTAAGTGCATAGGCCACTGTATATTTTAAAGTGCTTTAACATTCAAAATATTAAAATGTATGGCTTTTCTTGACATTTTTTTTAAAAGATATTAATATTATGCATTTTAAAACTCGAAGCATCTCATTTGCAAATATAATAGTTGAAACATTTTCTCTGAAGAAAAAGAAATGGCAAAAATTAATATTCATATAATATAAGATAAGTAAGAAATGACATTTGTCTTTTAATGCAGATATCATAAAGGTCCATCAATTGAAATACTTTTGTAGCATTCCTCCTTATCTGTGCTTTATATCAATGCATTGTTACTTTTTAGTCTCCTAAAAGTCAAAGTAATGGACATGTTGTAGCAGTAAATGAAGAAATTGAAAGCAAAGCAAATGCCAAACAACCACCCCAGTCAAAAAATGTTGCAAAATCACCCAAATCAGCTGCCAAAAAATCCACTGAACACAATAAAAAGGTAATTATTTTCACTTTTTTTACGCAGTACATTTGTGCCTCTTTTTGACTTATTGAGATCATGTTAAGATTAATGATTAATCCAAGCTGTAAAAAGGTTGTAAAAGATATTCAAGAAATTCTTATATTTTAATGTACACTTTAAGATAAGTTAAAAAAAATTACTTGCATCTAACTTCAATTATTTTGGTAAACTATTACAAGTTTTCAATGGTAGCAGGTGTAAGTGATTGTGTACAAAAAAATAAAGAAAATAAGGGTTGACATTTTTTTTTTCAGGTCAAGAAAGCTGTAAAAGAAGTTGAAGAGTCTAAACCTGTACCCCCTGCACCTGTCTCTGAGGATGATGGAGGTACCTGGTTTTCCATTAATAGAAATGTCCTCCAACTGTTCTGTACCATCATAAATCACACATAACCTTGACCTATGCCACTGAATCAGATTTACAGTTTCTTTTAGCTTTACTGATCAGAGTCTGAGATCAGAAGAACTTGTGCATTAGTAAGAAGCCCCAGTACATCCACCTGTCTGTTGATCTTTCCGCCTACCTGTAAATAATTTTTCAAAGAGCTACTCCTCCAACTGTTTTGGTCAGATTTTAAGAAAACATGAACACAAGTAGACTCTACTAAGATACATTTTTCTTTATTCTGTTTCCACAGCAGCAGAGCTACAGTCTCATCAGGGACTATTTATGTATATATGACATTTTGCCTGTGGTATATCATGTTGACCTGCCTATGAACCCATGGTAGCTTTAAAGTCAAACAAGTTGCTTTTTGTAACAGGAAAACTTTGGATCCATATCAGAACTTTTTCATCTTGAAATCTAGGCAAGGGATGTTTGGCATTTGACTGTCACTTTAAAGTTTTTATGTCCACTCCATTGACCTATGTGCAACCCTTATCTTTAAAATCAATTAACAGAAAAATGCATATGTCATATAAAATGACATTCTGATTATTTTTCCAAGGAATATTCTAGAAAACTCCAAATTAACATGATTAACAACAGTTACATAGAGATATATCATGTTCACTTTAGAGAAATTTGAAAGGGAATAGTTTAAATCTTGCTTTGGAGGAAATATTTCTCTCACAGTGGGTTTATAGTGGTTAACTACTGATGCCTACATTTATAGGAGGATGGACAACCCAGGTATCTAAGAAAGACAAGAAGCAGAAGAGGACCATCATTGAGTCTGATGTGGAGGACAGAGCTGTAGAGGAGAAGTCGGTGGAGGAAGCCATTGTGGAGGAGAAAAGTAAATCTGTGGAACAGAGGAAGAAGAACAAGAAGAATCAGCAGGTGAGATACTGTAACTTGGACGTTTTTCTTCCTACAAAATTTAATAATATAACAAAAAATGGAAACACTTTTCATGGTACACCTTTTCAGTTAGAAATAATGTATTTCAATCTTTTCCCCCCTCCCCCCACTGTTTCTGAGGTTTTATTACACAAGTCCATCACTATGTGTCATTTGTAAACCTTTGAACATATGGAATTGTAAACTGATGACCTCATGAGTTCAGGGTTCACACTCCAGGATGGACCTTTTAAAAAATCTTTGATTTTAATTTTTTTGTTGAACAGAAGAGTCAATTACATATGTAACCTTTCTTACATGACATTTGGTTGGCTCAACGGCAAATCTCTTGATTCTACTATCTATTTGAATATTCATGGAGCTTTTGTCTCTGCACACATTCTTTGATATTAATTATTTTTAAATAGGAAAATGTTCCTGTCCAAGAAGAAACAGTTCCAGAGACTAAAGTTGAAGCCAAGGTATGCAAAGTTTTTGACGTAAAAAAAAGTTTTGATTTGAAATGTGTAAGAGATTTTGGCAAAAATCAATGACAGTACTCGATGTACTTTTTCTTTTGATCAAGACAGTTAACAATGTAAGAATATTACCAAATTATTGTATGAATATTACCAAAAAAAATTATTGTCAATATGAATGCTGCAAGATTTTAAAATTTTGTAGGAGACAGTGACAGAAAGTAGTAAAAAGACCAAGAGTAAGAAGAAAGCTGAACCCAGCAAAGAGGTTGAAAAGAAAAGTGAACCGGCCAAACCAAAACCCCAACCAGAGAAAAAAAGTGAGGAGAAAGTAAAGCAAGTTCAGGAGAGTGCACCAGAGGAGAAAAGCAAAACTTCACCCAAAAAGAAGAAGGGTGCTTCTCCTACAGAGGTAAAATACTGGACATATGTACATTCAGATAAAAATGGTTTCTTAGTACCGATCTTATTCTGAATGTGATTTCAAATATTTAGCTTTGTTTATTTTTCGAATAATTCACACAAGGTTATCTCATTTTTATATATTAATGTTTTTTTTTCAAATCTAGAAAATTAATGTTTTGAATTTGATAAATTTGTATTTATTTATTTTATTCCTTATTAAATGTTATCAGAAGAAAGTGGAGGTAAGCAAACCAGAGCCAGTCAAAGAGACAAAGAAATCAACTACAGCAAGCCCAGGAAAGGCAGCTGGGGAGCAGGAAAAATCAAAGGCCAAGTCTGAAGCTTCTTCAGGGCCCAAAACTGCAGCCCCAGAGGCGAAGGCTGAGGTGGTGACAGAATCAAAGAAAACCAAAGCAGAGCCACAACAGGGTATGTTGTCTAGTACATATACATATATGACATAGTGTAGTAGGTTCTTTTATTCTACTGATTTAATTTTATCAGGTTCAGGTCAAAGGCATCAGGCATATCACATATGAAAAAAACTATATTTATTACTTCATGTTAAGTATGTAATAAAAGATTATAAAGCATACTGAAAATCATTTATTGATTCACAATTAAGCAACCTCTGAGTACATTAGGGAAGAAATATATTGATGATGTCCCACTACATTATTCACTCTATACAGTAGTTTTTCATTATTCTTTTAATTTGGTTGTAGCTGAGAAAACTGAGGCCAGTGGTGCTGAGAATAGAGAATCAGCTGTCTCATTTGATGAAGTGGGAGGTAAGAAGGCTATCGGTGTGCTCAGATAGATAAAGTATCACATAAGGGCCCAGTTAATCTTTTTTGTATTCAGTTTATCATGCTGTAAACTCTTTAATTTTGTTGTGTGAAATAGAGCCTTAGAAATGTTTATATTTATATTTTATTTTATTTTATTTGTTTAGATTCTTGGGTTGAAGCCAAGCCGAAGAGCAAGAAGAAAAAAGCTAGGCGAGATAACTAGCCATTGCTATTTTGTTTTGTTGTTGTTGCTATGTACTGCAATAAAAGGTGCTGGATCCTTGTTAACAAGGCATTGTGACCTTTGTGACCTTTACACATATTGACGAAGGCCTGGTTGTGGTGGTAGAATAGAAGCAAGCCTGAGGAATGCACACATCATGATCACCAAAGGCAAAGGCACAGCATACACTTCCATGAAAGAAATTGCCAGTGGGATTTTAAACAGATTTTGAAAGAATTAAGAAAGTGCATGATTTGTAGGATGTTTCTTTTTTTCCTTTCTTTTTGAAACACATTAATGTTAGTTGAAGGAATAAGAGCTTTTTATGTTAAGGAAAAAATAATTTGAAGAAAAGAAAAAAAAATTGTTTCTTGGATTCTATTTCCACATACACAAAATGATTACTACAACAGTGACAAATTGAAACTTGAAACATGACCTGGCATAGTTTTGCTCAATGTTTTTGATTTTTTTAAAATCAAATTTGTTATTGGTGAATAATACTTTTCTTTCTCATTATGTTGATTTCAAAACTGTGTGCAAGCTTTAGGGTCTCTTTGTTATGTTTTGTTATCTCTTATTTTAGAACTTAATTCAATTCTAGTCACCATTTAGTTTAAAAAAAATCTCAGATGGTGGAGCTATGGAGATCAAAATTGTATGACATGTCAATTAACTTGCTCATGTTAAATATAGGTTTTCACTCAAAAAGTATGTGTAGAATGTTTAAAATAAGAAAAATATATTTTTTTATGATTAGATGGACAGATGACATATAGAGTATATGTACATAATTAGAATGTACTTTGAACATACATTAAACCATCTGATCCCAAGTTATAACTTTTTATAGGCCTGTATTATTGTTTTAAGGTTGTCTCATAGGGTCTTACAGATGAAATTATGATGATAAATCACCATTTGTATGAGTGTTTGCTATGTTATTTTATTGTTTTGGATATTTATATGTATATTGTATCTAGGCTATGTACAGTTTCAGGAACAGTGTTGTGTATGGCACTGTGCATAAATTTCCTGTGATATATAGTGTAAAATGGTGTGAAAAGTATGATACAGAATATCTGTATATAGTCAATTTAGGATAAACTCATCAAAGCTCTGTATTAATTGTCCCAGTTATTAGAATATTGGGAAATAAGTCCAAGCACTTGGGGCAGTAAAGTGTTGATATAGGAGACCACTCTCTCCATTATAAAGTTATATATCAAAAAGACGCTAAATTTATTGAGTACATTCCAGATTTTTCTTTGGCAGCTTTACTTTAATAGTGCATTAAGAAATATCAAAAGTTTATTTTTATCTCGATGGATGTCTTTCTCTTTATTACATAATTAAATTTACTGTACGTTTTTTTTAAGGGGAAAAATAAAAATCAGTATGATTAGGTTTGTCTTCCAGGGTCTGAATTTAAAGTGGGTTTTGTCACTATGTAGACATCTTGCCACTTATAAAATTGTGCAGAAAGCCAAATGATTTTTTTTTTTCACATCAGAATTGCAGAACCCAAGTCACAGTTTGTGTAATTATGTTTTGATTCCTGATAATATTCAAGATTTTCATATATATAAGTGCCAAAATATTGGAGGACGCCATTCATGAATTCTTGTGGGAAATTTTACTTGTTGAAAGTTGGAAGTATTGAAGCTATTGAGTTGATATAAAAATATGTTGAGTATGTCATGTATTTTTGGTATTAAAAAATTATTTATTGATTATTTGTAAATTAATATATGTGTGCAAATTGCATGAGGAAAACTACAGCAGTGGCATGAAAGTGCTGTTCATTGATATATATTTATATTTAAATGTATTTATGCTTGATCATTAATTTTTCTCTCTTGTAGTATCTATAGTTGTTTATTATGTGAGGGTCTTTATCAGTGCATCAGTTGTGTCCCTTTAAACAATTCTTATATTTTACCAAGATGAGCCCAGTAAATTGATCTCTACTGGTATGCAGATGTTGGAAGTCAGAGAAATCAGTGAAGAAAAAGGTCTTTGTTTGGTATCACTGAAAAATATATACATGCTTGATTACGTTTATATGTAAGGGAGCACATTCTTGATGAGATGTGTATGTTTTGGTTATGGGATTTTATGTAATATTAAAGTACATGTATTGTGAATATAATTGCCATTTTCACGCATATTAGTGCACTTTATTTTCATAAAAATGATACATGAGTGAGCATGAATCATGTTTTGATAGGAGGATTTAAGTTAAAAAAAACCCAATAGATTTTGTGATTGAAAGGAAATAGGTCAGCAAGCAGTCAATCAAGAAAAAGTGTTTACATGTATATTAATTTTTTTTTCTTATCAATCATGAATACTTTGTACTTTTGTTGAAATGGCACTAAATATTCACTTTCTGAGTTTGCCCTAAATAGGCTACAGATGTTTTGAAAGTTAGATGTTTTGACAAAGAAATATGTGAGGGGGGGGTAGTATTAGTTTTAAATAGTTGTTTATTAGAGGAAATCCTTTACCTTTGTCAGTAGTTTCCTCTTGTGTCTACATTTTAACGTGTCATCTGTATTTGAATTGATATCTACATTTTAAAGAAAAAAGGAAGAATTGTCAGAAAAAAAATGTTTTCCCCCTTTTTTGGCCCATAAGTTGTGCAATGTTTTTATGATGTGACATCTACAGGTAGCTAAGGATTATTATTACTTAGTCCTGATTTACGGCGTGAAGTTGGGTGTATGTTAACACGAATGATTAGTTGTGACAAATTAACATTTTAATTTTATGGTGCATATGATTACAAAAATGACCAATCAGAAGTCAGTATACAGGGTATTTTACATCTTATCTCCTCTCAGATCTGTCTGAAAGATTTACTTTATGTGGCATTAGTGAACCATTCCAGATGTAGAGCATATACTTGTATACATATATATTTTTTGACATTGTAGTATTGTTTTTGAAGTAATGTGAGCTAAACACTAGTATTTTGTGATGCCATGCTTTCAGTTAGTGTGAAGGACTAGTTTAGTGAAAAGGAATGTATTTTTTAATCATTTCAATGTTTGATCTGTTTGAGAAAGAGAGAGAGAGAGAATGTAATTTGACCCGTATCAGGTTCACTTAGGTTGTGTTCATTATAGAAAAAGAAAATTACAAGAATAAATTAAAATTGATCATATATATACTCTGACTGTGTTTTTTTTATGATTTTAAGAAATTAATTGTTTACTTACATCAAACATTTAAATTTACCCAGAGTTCCACCAAGCAGAAAATGGATAAAAAAAGATTATAAAATATTGATAATAATCTTTATTATAGAGAGGAATACTGGTACATGTTTCTGTATGTACAAAGTTTAATTTCTCCTGCTACAACATACCCATGATGGACCCGACAAATTCTTTCTATGGGGCTTAATTCCTTCTCATTGAGAAGATATATGAATATAATATATTTATATATAAATGTATATTTATATGGATATAAAAGGTAAACAGAGAGCAGTTGCACATGTAGCAGCTTGTTTGCCACCAAATGGTTTGATGTAAATTGTTAAGAGATAAGAAGAACAATCAAGATTTGTATTTTTCCAAAAGATATTGCTGCAGTCAGTCCATATAGAATATCAAATGAAATTCTAAATGAGTCAGTGGTCCAAAGGCATTTGACTCAGGACTCTAATAAAGTGAGGATGCACTTAGGGGTGCCCAACCGATTTCATACTATACTTGAAACTCTCCTGCACAACTTATGCAGAATAAAACTTGGAGATTTTCACAGAATCTTTATTACACAATAGTGTTATTGTGCACCTTCTTTTTAAAATTTTGAAGAGGCACATTTGTGGAGTTTCCCATAACATAAATAGATAATGCTATTCTTTCCATAATATTGAGGATATTCATATTTTATTTGCAACTGATCCTCCTGCCACTACAAGTAAGAGCCTTGGCTAATGTCCCTACATTCCTTATATACACGTAAATAGGACCAAGTCAAAAAAATCTCGCATGGACCTCTACCATGCTGGAATACAACTCCTCCTACTGTAAAATCCCACATTTTTGTGGGGTCAAATTTTCATGGTTTGAGTAAAGTCTTGGTTAATGGGGATTTGAATCAGTGGATAAAGAATTGTTGAGTAGTTATGTATGTAACATTTTACATTTGTTGGTGGACATGAATTTGTGGGTTTCTTCATACCTCGAAAACAACGAAAATTAAACCCCACGAAAATTTGTGATTTCACAGTATATATCACTGATTTGAATTCGGTGAGACTTCTTAGTTTCACCAAATTTTTATCCCATTAAGCGCCATTGTGCACCTCAAATTTTTTTAGAGTAATCAACACACTGCAGGTTTCCCCCCCCCCAAAAAAACATGGATTATATCTATAATATTAGGGGTCTAGCTCTGTCTCTAATATCTGCAACTCTTCCTATACCTAATCAACTTTCCCAGAATCTTTATAATATGTAAACTGTAATGCAATGTTAGCTAGCTGTTACGTAACTTTTGAACAGGCACATATTTGGAGTTTCCTTTTGCAAAACATAGACAAGTGAGGAGTTAGCACGCGAGGGAGACAACTCCCGTGGTATGAGATGTGCAAGTACTTTCAGTACTTTGATGTTTTTCTTGACATTTTTGATATAATTTAAAAAAAAAAAAGAAAAAGAAGAGAAAAAAAGAATAACACTAACTGATAATATGATTTGATATTTGTATTTTTCCCCAGCAATTTCACTATTTATTACATGTTAGCAAATATTTACGATAAACATAAACACGCCCACTTTACGGCAATTGCATGTGTTATTCAACTTTACTTGGATCCGTTTTCAATGACCAACTTGTCTCACAGCTTATAGATGGGTCTACGCGTATCAAAGTTAAAGAAAGCCATTATAGATGACCATCTTCTCCTGACAAACATTTTGACGACTGGTGGTTTGCTTGCTACGGGAGATGTTCTTACACAGACGTTAGAGATTAGTATGGACAAGGAGAATAAACAGAAGTTCTGTTGGTATCGGACAGGCATGTGTTATAATTAAAATTAATAGATTAATCAATGCCAAAATATGTCTCTTTAGTATCTGAATTTACTTAGGTTTTCATTGAAAAAAGTTATTTGATCCCAACTAATGTACAAAAACTGTTCTGATCAACTATTACATCATTATATTCAGTACAGGTTACAACTGAATTTAGTGTTGAATCATATCCTTTATAAATACTTGTGCATGTTTATCTGTGTTCTGATTGTATCAAATTTCATATTTTCCCATACTGATTCCCTATAATTAAAAAAAAAAAAAA
>PRKT01000228.1:280276-307716 GCA_003671525.1 Saccostrea glomerata | reverse complement strand
ACTACCAGTGTATATGGTAAGATTACTCACTATTAACTACCAGTGTATATGGTAAGATTACTCACTATTAACTACCAGTGTATATGGTAAGATTACTCACTATTAACTACCAGTGTATATGGTAAGATTACTCACTATTAACTACCAGTGTATATGGTAAGATTACTAACTATTAACTACCAGTGTATATGGTAAGATAAATCACTGCTAACTTCCAGTGTATATGGTAAGATAATTCACTGCTAACTACCAGTGTATATGGTAAGATAACTCACTTCTAACTACCAGTCTACATGGTAAGATAACTCAATCAGATTTAAATGTCCATTGTCAAAAATATAATATACCAAAGTATAGATGGACTTATTTGTCAAATTATCTTTTAAGAGAATGAGGAGAACTTTTTATTATTTAAAAAAAAATACTGGTTTTCTGAATAATAACATATTTTATAACAAAAATGAAAAAAAAACTGTATTTCAGATTGATTGGTGTGTGTGGCCACCTGCTCAGTTTATCAACTTTCGATTTCTTCCTGTTGAATTCCGTGTGATTTATGTGGCCTGTATCACTCTCTGCTGGAACACATTTTTATCGTATTATAAGCATATGGTAAGATTTTTCAAAAGTTAAAAACACTATAGATATGTAAAAGTACCTTGTTTCTTGGGCTTAATTTCTTAATTATATTGATAAAGATTTACACCAATGAAAAGTAAAGTTGAGTAACTCAATTTTATTTGTAGGATGTAAATAAGATTCCAGAAAAACAAGAAGTCAAAAGCTGACGATCAATTTTTCATAGGGTGTGAGAGACTTAATGTGTTAGCCAGAGTTCTTTTTAATTTCAATTTATTAGTCAACTAATGTTATGAGATTTTAATTTTGATATATTTTGTACATGTACTTGTCTGTCCAGCATAGGATTTAATCAATGATTATTTTTATGACAAGTTTTCTTCTCATTCATGTATTTATTTACATGTCTTTATAATCTCGCATTTAAGTTTGTTTTTTAAATATATTTTTTCAGTGTTCAATATTTATGTATTTATACACTGATTTTGATATTTATTAAAAATGTTAAAACAGAAAGTATTCTTTTGTTTTATATATACTTTTGCCTAGTATGTTTGTATGATGACATGGTTTTATGCACTTGTTTGTATATTCGAATATTCAATGGTTTCTTCAGAGTAGAAACAAAACACAAAACACTCATTTTTAACATATGTACGTGAACTTCAATTAAAAGTATAACAGGTATAATACTTACAGTGGAAAATATGTTTACAAGTTAATAACTGATTTGATATGATTGTTGTCACCTTAAGCCCTCGTATTTTGCTGTTCGACAATTCTAGCTGGAGGGCAAACATTTTCTCATCTTAGCAGGAAGTACCCAGGATTTTCTGTGGGTAACATTCACTGGTGTCACTGTCATATAGCAAAGTGCTTATATTCTGTGTGGGGAAGTTTCTGTAAATTAATTTATAATTTTTTTTAGAGGATTTTTAAAAATTTTTGATTGATAAAATGGATATTCTGTGTATTTATTAAACTCAACGTAATACAAGATGACTTGAATGGATTGGAATATTGCTAAAAATAAGTAAGTATCTAGAATTGTGTGTTAATTAATTGTTTTACTGAAATTGTAATGATAACAAGTGTTGAATGAATTTATTGTTAATTTAAAATGTCCATTTACATACTTTGCATATAAGAATTGTTACTTAAAAACCAAGTATTTTATATATATTTTTTTTCTTATACATGTACAAATTACGTGAGTATTTTTTTTTTACAGTCAGTAATATCATTCAGACATGGGATTCTGGAAACAGCTTGGTTTACTTTTATGGAAAAATTATACTTTGAGAAAACGACAAAAGGTATGTATTTTAAAGTACAAAGTATATTCAAAGTGTACTTACATATAAACATCACAGAAAAAAAAAAAATTTGAAATTGAGAAGGAATTTTACATTGATTAGTTTTTTTCAAATACTTATTTTAAGTATTAAGTGATTTAAGGTTTATTTTATATTACATTTCATTTATACCCTCTACCTGGGTAGCAAAATGGTGTTCATAGGAACTTGTCATGGGGAGTTTTTATTTCTTATAAGACATTATTGCACTGAAATGGCAGTATTTTGCTACATTTATATATACATTTTTCAAAATTCTTAAGAAGTATATTACTTTTTACAAAATACTTTTGTAATTTATAATATTTCAAACGATCCATGTGTTACACCTCCTATAAATATGGTTGTACATTTAGACAGGTGATTGAGTTCATTCACATTATGATTATATTATGATTCACAGTCTCAATGTGACCCATGTACCGGGGTCTATTGTAGGAGATGTGTGACTTTGTTGTGTAACTAATATTTTAGAAAGTGTAACTATTTTTAGAAACTGCCTATATATATCAGATTCATCAAGGGATGTTTTAGATACATAATAATACATAATGTGGATAATCAAGTAGTTTTTTATTACTTGGAAAACTTTCCCATCCATTAATATTATTTCACAGAAAAGAAATTTACCCTGGTCTTTGATTAATTTTAAATTGAATTTAATAAGTTTAATTGAGTTTGAGGTATTGTCGTTACTTTGTTAAGTTGTTAAAATGCAAAAACTTGAAATATTCCAACATTCTATTACATTTTTAAGATAAACAAACTCATACTTGATACACTGGTACCCTTAAGAATTAATTATCAGGTCATACTGTTAAAGAATTGATTTTTGATTGTCAAACCACTCTGGAAGTAATAAGATATTGTCCTCTCAATTTTTGGAAAAATTTTTGGTAGGCAGACATCAAATTACATACACTGGTACTCCAAGAGAGGTTGATTTTTAGGTCACAAGGTCAAAAGTCAAGGGTCAACTATTCTGGGCTAAAGAAGAAAATGTGCTGAGTTCAATCTTTTCAACATTGCCAGGGAAAAGAAGAATAATTTGTTCTTAGTTTTATTTCAGCGTGTAAATTTCTAGAATAAACAATGAATCTGCATCAACAATAGATAATTATTTATTTTATCTTCCTTCACAGTACAGGTTACTGGCTGAAATAGTGACCCCTACCATCCTACTGTTAGTACTAGTGCTGGTCAGAACTCGACCGGACCTTCAGGAGTTCAACCATGAATGTAAGTTACCCTAATACTGTATGTTAATCACTTTACTTCCAAATGGAAGTCATTTTAACCTTACCCTTGAATGTAGGTCACCATGACCTAACCACTAGATAGAATGTAAGTTTCTACTGAATGTATGTAAGTCACCTTGACATTACCACTGAATGTAAGTCACCTTACTGCTGAATGTACATAAGTCACTTTGACCTTAACAGTGAATTTCAGTCACCTTATTACTGAATGTAAGTCACCTTGACCTAACCACTGAATGTAAGTCATCAGCTTGACATTACCACTGAATGTAAGTCACCTTACTACTGAATGCACATAAGTCACCTTGACATTACCAGTAAATTTTAGTAACCTTATTACTTAATGTAAGTCACCTTGATATTACCACTGAATGTACGTCACCTTACTACTGAATGTACATAAGACACCTTGACCTTACCAGTGAATTTTAGTGCCCTTACTACTGAATGTAAGACTCCTTGACCTTAACACTGAATGAAAGTCACTTTACTACTAAATGTATGTAAGTCAACTTGACTATACCACTGAATGTAAGTCAGCTTTACATTACTACTGAATGTACATAAGTCACCTTGACCTTACCAGTGAATTTTAGCCACCTTATTACTGACTGTAAGTCACTTTGACATTACCATTGAATGTATGTCACCTTACTACTGAATGTACATAAGTCACCTTGTCCTAACCAGTGAATTTTAGTCACGTTATTACTGAATGTAAGTCACCTTGACCTTACCACTGAATGTAAGTCAATTTACTACTGAATGTAAGTCACCTTGACCTTATCACTGAATGTAAGACACCTAACTACTGAATGTAAGTCACCTTGACCTTACCACTGAATATGTCACCTAACTACTGAATGTATGTCACTGTTATACAAGTTTATTATGCATTTCATGTTTAACTCAATTACTGGTATTATAAATGTACAGTCTTTGAATTGTTCATAATCTTAGGTTACCTTTAAGTATTGCCTACAGTCATTAAATACACAGACGCGTAATTCATGTTAAATTTGCTGAATGGTATATGAATAAGATTAAAATATTTACAGGTCTGTTTACTCTTACCATTTCATTGTATTTCGTGTGTCTCATGTTTTGCTATTATTAAAAAGCGGAAATTGGAAATACATTCATTTGGAATTTAGCGGTTAGCTTTTGTTATGATCTGTCTCAGTTTCATGCCTTTTAATCGCTAAAAAAGAGAAAGGTTTCAAACACATATTAAGTGATGTCAGGTTGCCAAAAAGGTGTGGTATAAAATGACAAAGATCATGTTATAAAACCATATTTTAGTGATCAGAAAAGCAGTTGTTCTCTTTATTACTACACGAAAAATCGATGAAAAGTGAAATCTTACTGGCAAATGCCAAATCCCACGGACAAATCTAATAAAAAATACTGAGAGACAATGATAAGGGTACTAAACAGGTCTGTATTTAACTACATGTATTTATCATGAAATATGAATTTAAAAAAAAATGATTAATTCCCAGATTGATTTCTTGTAGGTCATTTTGATGGAAAGGCCATGCCAAGTGCTGGAGTCCTGCCATTTCTACAGTCTTTCTTTTGTACCTTTAATAACACTTGTCATGAAACAGTCACTCAGGATGAAGAACCGGGAAATGTGGGAAATTTTGGAAAGTCCATGTAAGTCAACTTAGACAGACTTAGTGAATTTACAAAATATAAATTTCTGAACCATGGTTATTCTAAAACAAGTATAAATGCTTATCCAGTTAACCCTTTTTATCTCAAACTGTATGAGACTGTGATAAAGATAATGTAGGATTCGAGATACGAAGGGTAAAATACTTAAAGAGTAAGGATCAAATTAAGATTTCCAAATAATTTCAACATATCCATGGTATTCAAGATATCAATATTTGAGATATGGAAGTTCAACTGAATATCAATGTTTTTAACTTTTTCCCCTGTCTCTTGCCTTATCTACAATTCTCTTTTAACAGACTGACCAATCTGGTGTTTGACATCGAGGAAATTCTGAACAGCAACATTGACCGAGAGTTGATCAGTGATTTACTGGAGGACTGGGAAATCATTACACAATTGATGAACAAAATCAGCAGTGGCAGTACCACAGGTATACATAGGGAGCTGGTACACATTACAGTCAGAAAACTGAAGTGAAACCATCAACAAAATAAATGTATAATTATCTCCCACTCAACTGTGCAAACAATAGTACTTTGTTATTAGGTTTCCTGCACCACTCTAGTGACCTTTTACTATATAATCTGTTTTTGTCCATTTCATGTCATCTGTCATGCAAGGTATATTGTGTAGCAATATTGAACTTTTTCAGTTTCTTCTTTGGAACCTATGAACCAATTTCATCCAACTTTAGCATATAACTTCTACAATTGACAAGGGAACAAAGATTTTAAAATTTAATATTCTCTTTAGAGAAGTGGACAGACTTTTGCCTCTGTAGGCCAAAGCTTGTCCACTTCTCTAAAGAGAATAAAAATTTGATATCCCCTGCCTCCCTGGGGCCTGAGGATTGGGTTAAAGGCATTAACATTGATTCAATCTGTAAAAATCTTTTATGCTCTTGGACAGCATGTTTTACACTCAGATGCCCATTAATTAAGGCCCTTATTTTCAGCTTACAGGTAACTGGAATAGAGTGCAGCTATTTTGTGCATAATTTAAACTGGAATTATTTACAGGAGCAATAAGGATTGGAACAGTATTGGGGAATCCCCAAAACATCAGTGATGTTGTAAAGGAAAAGAAAATCAACCTGTCTCTAGATGTCTTAATAAATGTCATGAATGCAACCCTTGATTTTAATCAAGTACGTATAGGAAATGGTTTCTTCTTAATGTAGATTTCATTAGATAATCTTATCAAATAGATAGATACAGTTTTTAGCTCACCTGAGGCTCAAGTGAGCTTTTCTGATCACATTTTGTCCGTCGTCCGTCCGTCTGTCTGTCCGTCCGTCTGTCTGTCTAGCTGTCCGTCCGTCTGTAAACTTTTCACATTTTCGACTTCTTCTCAAGAACCAATGGGCCAATTTTAACCAAACTTGGTACAAAGCATCCTTGGGTGAATGGGAGTTTAAATTGTTAAAATGAAGGGCCAAGTCCCCTTACAAGGGGAGATAATCAAGAAAAGCCAAAAATGGGGTGGGGTCACTAAAAAATCTTCTTCTCAAGAACCACTGTGCCAGGAAAGCTGAAACTTATGTGGAAGCATCCTTGGGTAGTGTAAATATTAAATTGTTAAAATCATAACCACCGGGGGGAGGGCGGGGCCACAATAGGGAATCCAAGTTTTACATAGAAATATATAGAACAAATCTTTAAAAATCTTCTTCTCAAGAACCACTGGGTCAAGAAAGCTGAAACTTATGTGGAAGCATTCTTTAGTAGTGTAGATATTAAATTGGAAAAATCATGACCCCCAGGGGTAGGGCGGGGCCACAATAGGGAATTTAAGTTTTACATAGAAATATATAGAACAAATCTTTAAAAATCTTCTTCTCAAGAACCACTGGGCCAGGAAAGCTGAAACTTATGTGGAAGCATCCTTGGGTAGTGTAGATATTAAATTGTTAAAATCATGACCCCCGGGGGTAGGGCGGGGCCACAATAGGGAATCCAAGTTTTACATAGAAATATATGGATCAAATCTTTAAAAATCTTCTTCTCAAGAATCACTGGGCCAGGAAAGCTGAAACTTATGTGGAAGCATCCTTGAGAAGTGTAGATTCTAAAGTTTTAATATAAAAAAGGGAAGAGGGTTGTTGGGCATGATAGGTATAGCAAGAGGGGGAATCTGGTAAAGATCTGCATCACCCAAGTTACTCAGTTGAGCGATGTGGCCCATGGGCCTCTTGTTTGAAAAATATCATATAACATACATAATATATCATAACAAAAATTGACAGCAAGCCTTTAAAGTTAACAAACTTAAGTCAAATTTAGATTTGTACTTTTATATTCTGAGCTTTTTATAGATAATCCAGGGGAAAAGGGGCAACCTTCCACAACTCTATGCTATATTTTTTTTTTTTAGCTCAACAAACCAAGTCTGAATAAGATATTTAAGGATTTTGACACCTGCCCTGACTCGCAGCATAGACAGCCAGCAGCCCTGGAGATATGGCAAAGAATCTGTGACACAGGAAGTGTGTTACACACCATTGATTTCCATAGCGACGAAGCCAAGGAGCGTAGCCAGAGGGAGATCTGTGACCTTGACAAAGCTGACCTTGAACACATGTACCAGGCTTTCAGAGCTCAGTTCAGCATCCAGAGATTTTTTATACAGGTATCTGACTGAGAAAATTTAGAGAATTTCAAGAGTACTAAAAATTAAAATTCTGTTGTTTCAATTACGTCATAAACATGTAAATGCACATGCATGTATTTCTATATCTCTTATTTTTCTTTTTCAGATGTTTAAGTTTATATTTCTGAACACAAAGAAAATTCCAAATGTTCAAGATATCTACAAAAGGTTTAAGAAGCTTATAGGTGACGTGAGTATACATATTATTCTTGTCATTATCATACTTGTCAAGTCATGTAATGTTGGTTCAAAGCAAGGCCACATAGACAAGGTTGAGGCTACCACAGAAGAATAAATATACAATCTGTGAACTTAACATCAAGCCTCAGTAAATTATAATTATTATACTAGACTTTATTTTAAGCATCACAGAGGAATTAATTCATGAATATTTCTTTTCTTTTGTAGTTAACATCCCTTAAGGAATTAGATATAAAGAAGATGGAGAAATTTTTCAGAGACATGAATAAAAAGAAAATAAATTCCACACTGATTGTCCAGAACTTGGGTGACTTTGTTTGTGGTGCCAACTCTTTCTTACGCGTACAAAGCAAACGCTCCGAGGATCTGTTTGAGAGGTTTCGATCTCATGGGCGACTGTCAAGGGGAGAATCAGACGGGAGCACAACAACTAATGATTATGGAAAAGATCGTAAGTTTGTCTGATATCAAAGAATACATGTACTGTAATATCAAATTATTCATTGAAGCTACAGAACTTGAATGAACATTTTTAGAAAATGAATAATTATAAACCAGTGTGTGCATTATTTATAATCATTGATTACTACAAGATTCCTGTTTTTGTGTAGGTCCATTGTGTCGAGACCTGGTCAACTTCCTGAACGAGGATGTCCAGACTCAAATTCTGTGGAAAAATCTCAGACCAGTGGTTCTGGGTAGGATTACATATGCCCCTGACACACCATCAGTCAGGAAAATCATAGAAAAGGTACAAATATACGATATAACTTACATACTGAATCCCTTTGAATACACATATTTTCAGACTCCAGTAATTAAGCAAGGAATAATCTGTTTTTATATTCTAACTTGATGTAACTTTTTCGTTTCTTTAGGCTAATCAGACATTCTCTGACTTTGCCAGAGCTGTACAGTTGGCCAAAGACTGGGAAGGCTATATAGAGTCTGTACAGAATCACTTTGCTGGGAGTTCAACATATGATATTCTCAGAGTAAGTAAGCAACGATAAAATCCTTAATGTTGTCATTATGGATTCTTCATTAGGATATTTTTTTGTCATTGGGCTCTCTTATTATCGTTTGCAGCTAACTGTAAAGTTTCACGTTACGTCACGATCTAATTGACAGCTGCACACAAGGTAAATTGTACACGCCTCCTAACCGCAAGCTTTACGACAGGAACTTTCTTCTTATCCCTGATTGGTTGCTCGTGTAACAGACTATTTCCGTGTCAATGTTGATAATTCGAGTTGACCAATCACATGAATTGTTTACGCTGGATGCATCTGACGAAAAAGATTGTGGCGTAACATGAAACTTTACAGTTATCTGCAAACAATAATAAAGTCTAAATACTAGAACTTGAGCATGGTTTGAATTTTTTTATACCTTACTGGTGTGAAAAACTGCATGAAGATAAAAATGACTAAAAAGAGGTAAGTTCTTTCATTTTATAATTAAACATTTTAGATCAGAGGTTGGGGGTTTAGCAAAATATTCAAAAACGGCATAAAATTTTGGCCAATTTTTAAAGAAATTTTCAAGATTTGAGGAAAATAAGGCAATTCATGACATCATAATACATGGACAAGAGAAAAAATTATGTCATTTTTATTTGGAAAGAAGTCAGTCACTAAAAGTCAAAGTGAAATTTAACATATTCTCAAATAAAAATGAGCATGCAGAGTTTTTTTCAGAAATTCAAAGGGCCAATAGAGGCCAAAGGTGAACCTTGTTCTTTGTAAAATGAATCGAAATAATACTGTTACCTTCATGTTAGTAGAGTGTAACTAAGATTAGATTATTGATGGTTTTGCCTTATAGAGGTTTTCTGGGTCGTGTCTGTGTGACCTGGTGGAGAACATAACTATGTCAGCCTTTGGGAAGACTAAGACTGTGGGGATCTGTCGATTCACCAAGACTCTGCTGAGCGGGAACCCGGACATCGGAAATTATAACTGGAGGGACATCATCAAGTTCACCAAGTCACTGGCCAGGGTACTAGCCGATTATGGAGAGGTAATGTCAGACCTTTCTATTCAAAAAATAGAAAGTTTGTAATGGGGTATTTCTTGTCATTTATATTGATTCATAGTCTATCATTAAGGAGGTGCCAATTGAGGAATTATCAATAAGAACATTTCCTTTTAATTTCCCAAATTATTAAGTAAATGGAAAGTTTGAAACATAAGGTAAATAACAATGTTTTTTGTTTTTGTTTCAGTGCATGGTTTTTGACAAGTTTGTTGGATTTGCTACAGAAGAAGAGATGCTCATGGAAAGCACAAAAATGGTGGAAAACAACACATTGTGGGGTGGTGGGTATAATCAAAAGAAATAATTTTGTTCAAATATAAGTAACTATTCAAATTTCTATTACACTGTACTAAGATTTTAAAAGATCAAGTCACAAATAAAAGATTTACTTATCTGTTCACAAAAAAAGTTATAAAATATTGTTGATGTTTGATTTGTTTTATAAATGTAGCTCTTGTAAAGCTCTTTATTTGTATTGCAGCCCTGGTGTTTGATATCAACAATGAAACACAAAAGTACTCACTACCTACTCATGTCTCCTACAAAATAAGGATGGACGCTGACCGAGTGGACACCACAGACAGAGTCCTAGACCAGTAAGGAATTTCTAATATTATTGGTAGACATTATTTTATAGGCAGATAACCAAAATGATGCTGTGGATCTTGTTATTTCTTTGATGTGGGGTTTTTTCCCTGCAAATCTAAATTCCTCAAAGAAACCATTCTGTTCATTGCATTTGATTTTTAAGTTACTCAAGTTATGGTAAGGTATAGGATTCTTGCAATTTTATTTATGTGTCACTCTCTCAGTAAGGGTAGGTTTTCTGATTGGTGTGACTTTCTGCCTCTCCCCCTCTCTTGCCACTCCCAGTTTATCTGTCTTCTCTCTCTGGTTGTAGAGTGTATAAGCCTGGTCCCAGGAGAACCCCGGGTAAGGAGACCAAGTTCCTGACTTATGGATTTGCTTACCTCCAAGACATGGTGGAACACGCCATCATAAAGGTACAGACAGGATCTGATAAAGATGTGGGTGTCATGGTGGAGCAATTCCCATACCCGTGCTACATAAGGGACTCGTAAGTCAAGCAAATGATATAAGAATATGAATTGTGAACATAGTTAACTAATTTCTTTTAATTAGAATTAAATGACTTCTATTTGTATGTACAAATGTACTTGTAACTTTAGGTTTACATATGCCATTGAGATAGTTCTTCCCTTGCTCCTCGTCCTGGCCTGGATTCTACCAGTGGCCATGTTGTGTAAGAATATTGTATATGAAAAAGAGAAGAGGTTAAAGGAAGTGATGAGGATGATGGGATTGGGTAATGGAGTACACTGGCTAGCCTGGTTCATCAATGCTTTTGTTGTCATGATGTTCACCATGGGACTTCTTGTTATTCTATTGAAAGTAAGTCCCCGTTATTTTTTATTATTACTTTTTTAATTGTTTTTTTTTTTATTAAAAAGAGAGGTGAGGTATATTTTCTGATTTTAGGTACTTCAAATGTGATAAAGACTAAAACTCACATTACCCTTGGCTATATGGATTTACTTGATTTCTACTTTCAGTTTGGTAAAGTCATCCAGCACACAGACCCAACCATCCTGCTGTTCTTCTTTAGTACCTTTGCCCTGGCCACCATCATGCAGTGCTTTTTCTTCAGTGTACTGTTCCATCAGGCTAACCTGGCAGCATGCAGTGCTGGCTTCTTATACTTCACCTTATACATTCCATATGTGTTAGCTAAACGGTGGCAGGAGGTTCTACATCTACCAGAAAAAATGGCCATTGTAAGTTTGTTCAAAGTAAATTCATTTTGGCTAACTTAATCTGGAGTATCCTTTTGTGGTTTTCATTAGGACACTGAACTTTTTAATTACATGTAAATGAGTAGAATATGAAATGAATCCTGCTAATATAAATTATTTATAGCTGAATTTTGCAGTACCAATGAATTATTTTTGGTCTTTTTTCTTACAGTGTTTATCCTCCAGCATTGCCTTTGGGTTTGGTTGCTTTAAGATATCCCAGTTTGAGCAGCAGGCCGTGGGGGTACAGTGGCACAATATCTGGGACAGTCCAATGACTGGAGACGATTTCTCCATGATGCACATTATCATCATGATGTACGTAGACACAGTGTTGTATGGCCTGCTTACTTGGTACATAGAGGCAGTTTTTCCGGGGCAATATGGAATTCCAAGGCGGTGGTACTTCTTTGTGCTGAAGTCTTACTGGTGTGGAAACCAAACCAAAGAAGGCAATTTAGAAGAGGGCCTTTCACCTTATTTTGATTCAGAAGGTGAAACATTACTCATTTTATGCCTATAAAGATATATCATTCATGCAAGTTTCTTAATTCTTGCACAATTTATATCTGTTTAACTTCTCATAATACAGACTATATGTGTACACAAAATTTTAAAGTATTGAATAAAAAAGTTTAAGAGCCAAGATGAAAAAAAATTTCTATGATTAAGTATATAGACTATTTATTAGCTATATATAATAAATATACATTTATCTACATTTGTATGTTATGAATCAAAATATTTGATGTGATTACTTTGTGTTTTTCTTTGAACAGGTAAACCCGTAGAGGATGAGCCACTAGATAAAACCCTGGGGGTGGCTATCCGGGGTCTGAAGAAGGTGTACTCTGAGGGTAACAAGGTGGCGGTCAATGGACTGAGTCTCAACTTCTACGAGGGACAGATCACTTCCTTCCTGGGTCACAATGGAGCTGGCAAAACTACTACCATGTATGTATGGAAAAAATTAATCTTCTTGTAAATGAGAGAAATGTATATTGTTCTGGACATGATTTGGTTGTCATCCATAACTTAACAGCATAGCAAAACCTCACATAAGGTTGTATCACAAAGATAAAGGATAATTTGAATGAAATAATTTGAAAGGGGAAAATTTTTTTTTATCAAAAAATGCAATGTAATGTTTATTGCTCCAGACAAAGCTTGCTGTAACCTTATCTCATGAAAACTAATACTGTATACATGGAAATATTCGCCCTTGTTTTAATTTCGTCCATTTTGCCCTTACATCGTTTGGGCGAATTTAAAAAATGCGAATTAAAAATATACAATATATTTTCTTAAACAAAACTGTGACTGGGCGAATTTAAAAGGGGGCAAAATTGGTTGCAAGTGTGAAAGGGCGAAAATTAAACGGGGCGAAAATAACCCTGTATACAGTAGTAATCTTTACTTTCGTTAAAAGAACTCTCTTTCTTGTGTTTTTTGATCAGGTCTATTCTGACAGGGATGTTTCCACCTACAGATGGCACTGCATACATTTATGGAAAAGACATCAGGAAGGATATGGATGAGATAAGACAGAGCCTGGGAGTCTGTCCTCAGCACGACCTGCTGTTCCAATTGTAAGGCAGTCCAAGAGTACCTGATGCTTACTGTGCATGTATTGAATATGCTCTCTTTATTAGGAATTTTCACCCTAAATTATTTTTCCCTCTGATTTTTCAGTATGACGGTGAGGGAACACCTCTGGTTTTATTCACAGTTAAAAGGTCTAAGTCTTCAGGAGACGGCTAATGAGATCAATCCAATGATTACAGATGTAGGACTAAGTCACAGGAAGCATGCATTTCCTCACATGTTGTCAGGTAGGCAGGAGGCTGCTATTTGTTTTAGAAGATTCAGTTTAACAGATCACATCTAGAAAACTTGATTCAAAGGAAATATACTAAGTATATTTCTTTCAAAAATACAAAAATTTTGGCATATAGTTTGTTAGGAATTGTAAGGAACTAAAAAATTAAAGAAATGTAGCAATGAAAAGGAAAAAAAGTCATTGATTTATATACTAATTGGTAGATGTCTAATACTGGTACTTTGACCTGAATATTTTTAGGTGGAATGAAGAGAAAGCTGTCTGTAGCAATAGCATTTGTAGGACATGTGAAGACAGTTATACTGGATGAACCTACAGCAGGAGTAGATCCTTACTCAAGGAGATCTATCTGGGAATTACTGCTCAAATACAAAGAAGGTATGTTGACTAAGAAAGGGATTTATAGCCATTGCTGTAAAAAAAGTTTGGCTTTTATATTATATGATGCAAAAACCTGTAATATCTTTACTGTGGTAAAGGTATGCAATATTATAGAAGTTTCTGCTTGAATTCCATTTTACTTGGCATTTTAAAAGGTTTTTTTTAGTGAAGAAAAAGGTGTTATTATCAATATACAAAATACTTGCGTGTTTTGACTGTAACTCACACCAATTTGACAGAATTCATTTGACTATTCTCAGGTAGAACCATCATTTTATCGACACACCATATGGATGAAGCAGACGTACTTGGAGACAGGATAGCCATTATCTCCCAGGGAAAACTCTGTTGCTGTGGCTCCAGCCTCTTTCTGAAATCTCAGTATGGCAATGGCTACTATCTAACAATAGTCAGGAACCTGAGTGAAGACCACACTGAAGTCAAGGGAGATAAATGTGGACATGATCAGATGAGTCCTCTCCCTTTGAGGAAAAGTCCAATTCCAGCTCCAAGAAGAAAAGCTAACCATAAAGGGGTAAGACATTGCTTTCTTCAAGCACAATTTTAAACATTGGCTTTTTTTTTTGTGAATTTTGATTTGAATAAAGTACGAATGAATATAATGCATTAATATTATGAATGGGCATCTAAATGTTGATTACAGTATTGGGGATAATGATGATGGTTTCTTTGTAGGGTGATGAGACAGAGGCCATTCACCATAGCATATCCTGTGTAGAGAAGTTGAAGAAAGAAGAAGGGACTTGTCAATCAGTATGTGGAGCAGGAACCACAGGGGCCACTGTCATAACAGGTCTGGTTATCTCAAAACTGTCCAGTCAAATTTTGTTTAGCATATTCAAAGGCTGTTGATTTTTTTAATATTAAAATTCATTGATGAAGCAATCCAAGGTTATTGTTTTCAGATGAATTCCTCCAGTTTACAAGGAAGCGACTGTTGGCGTTTGTCAAGAAGTTTGTGAAGAAAGCTAAGTTTGTAGAGGACAACTCGACAGAAGTCACCTTCCTGTTACCGGAGGCCAGCGCTCACAACGGAGACTTCGAGGACCTGTTTATGGAGTTAGAAAGATCCAGGAAAAAGTTAGGAATCTCCAGCTTTGGTGTGTCCGACACTAGTTTGGAGGAGGTATATTAAAAAACAAAAGAAAGCATTACTTTGAAATAATTTACAGATATATGAAAAAAAAATACAAATGTTTTTAAAATAAACATTTTTTTTTCCTTTTTGAGATTCAAAAGAATTTTTAACATTTTTTTTCAGGTTTTCTTAAAAGTTGCTGAAGAAGATGGAGAAAAACAGACAGATGAAGTGAAAAGAAATAAATTGGAGGAAAACACAGATAGTGAGCAAAAATATAGTTATCAATTAATTGTATAGAACACAGAGAATTCAATAAAAGCTCCACCTAAGGGATGAAGGAAACGTTTGAAAAAGTTTTAAGAAATTTGAGAAATTGGAACCGCTTGTATTTTGGTAAAGAACAGAATATGACCACCATAAAAATTTGGGTAATCAATCACAAATAATACATGTATCTTAGAGTCATACTGTGACACATTTTTTTCAATGTTTTTCAGGAGGGAGAGTTCCCCGGCCGGTAACCAATCTGAGTTTCCGACATAACAGGAAGGCCTCCTATCTGAGATCCCAGTCCGTGGAGGAGAAGAACATCAAAATCAACCTGGAGGAGGGTAGTGCTGGTAGGAGGGGGACTCTTTACTGAAATGACACCCAAAAGTTCTTTGTTTAAATAAGAATTATGTATATAATTTATGTTTATAGAAGTTATTTTTGTTCTCACATCTTCTTTTTGTTGTATCAAATTTATTTTGTCTTAGCCTAATTTTTTCCCTCATAGAGCCTCTTTACCCTCTTTTGTGTTTCATAACCCAGCCTCACTTTAGCATCTTTTCGTGACGTCATTGCTTATATCGAATTCATTGTAGTCTATAAACCACTTTATCATTTGTTATTTTAAAGGCATAGTATTCATTCATTTTTACATTTAAAATTTATAAAGTAAATTGAATCCAAAAATAAATTATTTTGATCCATATGTTTCACAGAAAGCAACAGTAGCTTAAAAATGTGCTTAAAAAGCTAATGCTTGAAACAGTTTTTTGATTTTTTTTAAATAGGAAATTCACTATTATGGTTGAAAAATCAGTAAAGATTCTTACTTATGTTTTAGATGGATTCAATCATGAGTTACAAGAAAGAGTACAAGGAAAGAAACTCTTGTTCATGCAGTTTTATGCTTTACTTATCAAAAGATTTCATCATTTTAAAAGGAGCAAAAAGGGCTTTCTTTGTGAGGTAAGATAAATAGTACATGTATCTCTAATTCAGGCAACAGTTCTGATTAGTGAATACTCAATAAAACTCTTTTTTCTCACAGATTGTGATGCCAGTGCTATTTATCCTTATATCCATGGTGTTTGCCAAAATAGAGTCTCCCTTTGCAGAACCAGAGCCAATGACTCTGCACCCCTGGCATTTTACACCAAAGAGAAACGACCCACATTTATATATGTTCTACAGGTATGAGATCAATGCCTTAATACTTCAAAATCCCTTCAAGTTTTATGTTGATGATGAAAAATGAATATTACATGTATGTTAGTGTTTACCACAGATAATTGTTTTAATCTTTTTAGTTTGGATGAAAATTCTCGTTTGGGTAATAACCTGGTCAGAACATTGAAATCTGATTATGGCATAGGCAACCGCTGTCTGGATCCAGAGGTCTACACATTACAGTAAGTTTATCATCTAAGAAATTTCAGACAAGTTTAAGGTAATGGTTTAAATATTTTCTAAATTTATATTTATTAATTTATAGGGAGTACCCTTGTCGACCTCAGTATGCAGCAATATATATAACAGACACTAGCAGCAACCAGACTCAGGATTGTTCTTGTAGCACTGGTGTACAGTATTGTCCAAAAGGTACAGTAAATTGTTGTCAAGCTATGAAAAAAGGAAATTTAAATTTTGATAACACCATTCTAGATAAACTTTTGATTTAAACTTAATTTACTTCACTTCTCCCTGCCTATAGGAGCAGTAGGTCCAGAACCTCCCCTACAGATGCTGGCCTCCACAGATTACCTGTTTGACCTCACAGACAGAAACATTTCTGATTGGCTACTGAAGACAAATGACCAGTTCATTGGAAGAAGGTGTTGTTTTGGACACATACAGACTGTACTATCTAGCTTTTTTTTAAAAATGTATTTTGCTTGATGTGGAATAGAAAACAAGAGTTCTGACAGTCACTCTGTCACTGTATTTAGTTACCTTTTTCAGACTTTTAATTTTGAGGTCAATTTTTTAACTGTGTGCCATAGAACTATGCCTGTCTTTTTCTTAAAATTCATCAGTAGATATTATGCTACAGGTTTTGATGATATTTTTATCCATCATGTCACCTCAGTGTCATTAAATTTCTTTATTTTTCAGATTTGGAGGATTTTCATTTGGAGAGAAGACTAAGCTGGCCAAACTGAACAATAAGAATGTACACGAGTTACTACAGAAATTCTCCTCGGTTAAAACATCTGACAAGTCATACGGCATAGACAACAACAAAATCTGGAGCAATGTTGCTTTGTTATTAAACACCATGGCAACAGAAGATATTGCCAAGGTAACTGATGAGTAAATTTTATATTTGAAAAAATCGTTGAATATACATGTACAATGGCTGTTGTATTCATTTTTTTAAAACCAGAACAGAAGTAGATCCAGCAATGTTTATTTTCTCATTTTATAATATTTCACTTGATTATTAGGTTTGGTACAACAACAAGGGTTACATTGCTGTGGTATCCTACATGAATGTGGTGAACAATGTGATTTTGAGGAGTAAGCTTCCCCGTAACAAGGACCCCTCACAGTACGGTATCACGGTCATCAACCACCCCCTACAGCTGTCCCAGCAACAGTCACAGCAGGAGTCCAAGTAAGTACATACAGTACCAAAAAAACAAGCAGTAGACGAAGTAATATTTGATTCATTAGGAAAAATATAAATGGGCAATAGCTGGATAGATTCAAAGGAAATCATGGAAGAAATAGATAAAATGTATCAAATCTTTTCATACGTGTAATACAGTATGAATCTTTTCAGGTTTAACAGTAAGGCTGACGTGCTGGTGGCGACCTGTGTTATCTTTGCCATGTCTTTTATCCCGGCCAGCTTTGTTATGATTCTGATAGAGGAGAGGATCTCCAATTCTAAACATCTTCAGTTTGTTAGTGGGGTCAATCCGGCCATCTACTGGTCAACCAACTTTCTCTGGGACATGGTATGTCTTACTTAATATATAAATCTTAAAGACTAATGAATTTGTTCATAATCTTAATTAGCACTTGACATTCTTGCCTTCTGCCTATTCTAAAATGTTGTATATTATGTTGCAGCTGAATTACTCCATCTCCTGTGTGCTGTGTGTGTGTATCTTCCTAGGGTTCCAGGTGGAGGCATATGTCAGCCCCACCAACATTCCCTGTCTCATTTTACTGCTTCTCATGTTTGGGTAGGTGATTTAATATTTATCATTTTTTAATTATCAATAAAAGAATAAAAGAAACCCATCCAAAAATTTCAAACCAGAAGTGATTTCTTAACAGTCTAGCCTTGTTAATCAGGACACTTGTGTTTCCAAGTAAATTGTCTGAATTATTGAATCATCGGAATTGAAAGGTATACTTTTATTATTAGTAAATACAAATGTACATTTGCTTCCCTACAAATTTTGTCTAGAAGGTGAAGCATTTGGATAATTGGCTAATGCATGGATTAAATAGGCTTGACTGTAACAGATTTTTCTAAGATATTGTCTATTCAACTTACCGGGTACAAAGAATAGATTGAAATTATGGAGTCTTTTTTTATTTTAGCTATGCTTTGATTCCAATGATGTACCCCTTCTCCCGTTTGTTTAATGTGGCCAGCACAGCCATGGTGACCTTGAAGTCTATAAATATCTTTATTGGGACCACCTCCACCCTGTCCACGTTTATTTTAGAACTTCTGGCAGAGGAAGATGAGGTTTGTTAATCTTGAATTATAGGCAATATTCTCCAGAAATTTTCGAAATTTAAGTATATGTACATGTAAGTTTTAATTTAAAGGAAATAAAATGTATGTCAATCACCTTAACATTTATAGACATACTACATGCAGTTCGGTTCCTTTTTCAGCAACTTCAGTACATCAATGAACTGTTGAAGAACGTGATGCTGATTTTTCCTCAGTACTGTCTGGGTCTGGGACTAATGGAGATGTCCAGGAACCAACTCTACTCTGATGCATTCAAAAAATTCAGTAAGTCCACCCCAATAGCAGGTGATTTTAAGTTCAGTGTTTTGTTCAATGCCTAATAGGAAACCTTTGGTTGATTTCTCTGCTTCCTTCCTACAACTTAGAAGGGAGAGAGGAGCCAGCTGAATTTACTATGTTTACTTTTTTTATTTCTAACAGTTTTGGGAATTTTATAACAGTTTAAGCTGAACATTTACATTAAACATGTTAAAGGCCAAGGAATTAGTTTTTAGGTAGTACATGTACAATGTACAATGTATAACAGTAAAATACACTGCACCTAATTTCTGTTTTGTAGTTGTAAACAATGCTTTATTTGATTTGGACAGATATGAAGAGTCGTGTATCCCCCCTGCAGTTTGGTATGGTGGGGAAGAACATCCTTGCATTGTTCCTGCAGGGCACCTTGTTCTTTTTCCTCAACCTTCTCATTGAATACAACTTCTGTTTGAAACCAAGGTAACATATTAAAATGGTTTTCTGAAATTTTGTACCACTCTCAATATTCAAATAATGTTACATGTACGAAAGTTGTCCGTAAAGTTCGTGGACAAGCTAAAAATGAAATAAAAATTGCGTCATTGATATTTATTATAACCATATTTCTGATCCTTTACTAAATATGAATTGAAAAATGTAAAATTTTATTCAATTTCAAATGTTTAATTACAATTTTGGCGTCAGAATTAGACTTGGAATGGAGACCCGGAGCACCACCAAATTTTGATTAAAAAAATATTTATCTCTTTATAAATTTCATTTGAATTTTATAAAATTCTGCAGATATCTGAACGACTTTTACATTATGAGATTGACAGAGGTAATCACGTCACACCTGCAAAACTTGAAAGTTCAAAGTTGTAAAATGGCTGAGCAATCAGTTAGAACATATTAAGACGGATTGGAATTGTTCAGAAAAAGGACGTTTTCAAAATAGGTGGAGCAACGAGCAGTGATAAAATTCTGCGTAGACATCGGAAAAACACCAACAGAGACCAATACATTCTGTAAACAATCGGGAAAACATTGTAAAAGAATCCGTTCATTAGTATTTAGGTGGCATATAATATTTTCGGTCAGAAGGAACAGTTTACAGAATGACATGCGTGAAGGAAAACCATCACTCCGAGATTGCAGTTCTGTAAAAAATGAATTTCGTAAGGTGACTTTTCCGTAGTTCCGTAAATAACATCGTTTTTCCGCGGACAGAGGTTGGATGATTGCAGGCTTTGAGACAGGCATTGTTAAATAGTACTTTACGAATGAAACCTGAACATTTTGTGCACCTTTTTATGATTGGTTAAGGCGACACAAGACATGTATTGAGTTAAACAGTGACTATGTTGATAAAATTTACATGTACTCGTATTAAGCTTTTGACTTCGGATAACAATAATTTAGTGCTCCGGGTATGAGTGTGTGTCTTTTTTGTATCTGATAAAAATACAACTATTTGTGCTTTGTTTATGTTGAAAACTTGCATATTAATAAAATGAAACATGAATTTAATGAAAATAATAGTTTCATATGTTTTATCATGGTTAATCAGTAATTATCAATGTTGTCCACGAACTTTACGGACAACCCTCGTATATGGTACATAATTTGAAAGTTATTGAATTATATTGTATAATTATTAAGTCATCCTCGCAATGTCAGGGGTCCTCAGTCAACCCATTGCTTTGGACCCTTGGCATATTTCATGAGATATTTTAGGGCTTGCTTCTTTTATTGAGAAGCGCCAATCAGATTGAAGCTTTCACAAACAGTTAGATAATGTAAACAAAAAGGATTCAGTTCGCACCTCAAAAGCACTTGTTACAAGTTGTTTATCATGGAACGGCTTAATGTGATTGCTTGAGGAATAAGAAAAACAATCAAGATATGTAATTTTACCAAAAGATGTTGATTCAGTCAGTCAAATGAAATATGACAGGGTCCAACAGCAAAGTGTTGACTCAGGACCCATGGCATTGCGAGGATGGAACTTATTATTATTACTGAGCATTTGTCACACTTTTTATTTTGCTATTTAATGTTATATTGTACCTAACAGACAGATAACAATGAAGGACTATCCGTACGGGGAGTCAATTGTTAATTCATAATTCTGCTGTACTGAATATTTATCTCGTTATTTAACAGACAGATAACGATGAAGGACTATCCGTACGGGGAGGATGATCCAGACGTGGAGAAGGAGAGGAGGAGGGTGTTAGAGGGAGGGGCAGCGGAGGACGTAGTCAGGGTGGAAAACATGACCAAGGTACAACTTAACCATGTTACATAATATACTATTAGGTACAACTGAATCACATTACATTATACAAGGTCTGTCATCAATTTGGCAGGTGATATGTAATGTAGTTGGAATGAAGTGCTGCTTGTTTTGTTACAGTAAATGCATACATATGCCTTTACATGTACATGTACTAATTTAAATACCTTTACATTAAATATACTAAATAGTTAAAGTATCACTTTGAAACATCTTTTGAGATAAAGATAAAAGTTTGTGTAGGATCAAATCTAGCAAAAAGCCCTATGGGTAAAGAGTTAAATTATTTTCAACTTACAGATTTATAGAATGGCCGAGGGAAAATCTAAGCACACAGCTGTAGATCGATTGTGTGTGGGGATCTCCAGGGGACAGTGTTTTGGATTGTTGGGGGTAAATGGTGCTGGGAAAACTACAACATTTAAAATGTTGACAGGAGATATCCCAATATCAAGTGGAGCAGCTTACATTGCTGGTCATAGGTTAGAACTTAAGAAAAAATTTGCAAGAAATATGTCAAATGAGAATTTATAATTCATTTAAAGTAGAAAAATAATTTTTTTTCAGCTAGTTGATAATTTAATTAATTACCTGAAAGGTACACTAAAGCAAATTTATGTTTTCAATAAAAATTTCATGGAGACGTATGTCTCAATTAAAACATAGATTTCAGTGACATATAATACAATATTAGTTCTCACAGATAGCTAACAAATCATTTGATATTAATTACATGTATCTACTTCTGTGTTTCAGTGTTATAGATGAAATTGACACTGTACGGAAGTCTGTAGGCTATTGTCCACAATTTGATGCCTATGACTTTTTACTTACATCTAAAGAAGTGCTAATATTTTATGCTCGACTGCGGGGAATTCCTGAAAAAGATGTCAACAAGGTGAAATTCTTCACTGCATGTATTCATATTTCAGAAAATGTTGCAATTAGATTGTAAAAGTTTTATTCATTTTTTCATTAGATGTTTTACAGTAGAAATCTACAGATTACTTTTTACACTTAATTGTTGAAATTTCTTAGGCTACTGTAAAATCACATATTTTCAAGTGGTCCAATTTTCGTGATTTGAGGAAAACATATGGATTGGTGGGGATTAAATTTCAGGGATGAAAAATTATTCAGTAGTAACATCTGTGAAAAAATACATTTCATGGAGGACATAAATTCGTGGGTCTCTTCATACCACAAAAATTAAACCCCACGAAAATTAGTGATTTCACAGTAATTGCTTTCAATAACAGGTGGCTGACTGGGGAATCAAGAAGCTGGGACTGATTCCTTATGCCAACAAACTATCAGGGGGGTACTCAGGGGGAAACAGGAGAAAACTGTCCACTGCTATAGCTCTACTGGGAAATCCTAAGGTCATCTTCCTGGTGAGTTCTATTTAATAATTTTAAAAAATGGAAAGCACTTCATGCATGCTTAAGTGTAGAAAAAAACAATTTTTACTGCAGTGCATCCTAATGGTATTTTGTTGTTTTCCAGGATGAGCCTACCACTGGTATGGATCCAAAAGCCCGGCGCTTTTTATGGACCTGTATCAACAGCATTGTCAAAGATGGCCGCTCAATCATATTGACCTCCCATAGGTTTGTTAATATGTTTTTACTTCATGATCAGGAAAAAAAGACAGGCATTTATCATTTGGAAAGGGATCAGAGATTTTAAACATTGTACCTTGAGTAATCTGTATTTGTAGAGAGAATTGTCTCCCCTGTTAATTATATGCAATATTTCTGAATGCCACTGATGAAAATGGCATTGTCCTTTAAACAAAATTTTAAGTACCTTTTATGTAATTTATTTCACAGTATGGAAGAATGTGAAGCTCTGTGTGGCAGGCTAGCCATCATGGTCAACGGAAAGTTTAGATGTATTGGTAGTATTCAACACCTCAAAAACAGGTCTGTAGATATATTTTTCTAATAAATAAGCCATTTTTATTCAGACATTAACCAATATCAGAGGAAAACTTGCAAGCAAGATTCGATCAATAATTCTTTTTTTATGTTTACGTACTCTAGAGTGACATACCTCAATAAATGACTAATATTTTGTGATACAGGTTTGGGGATGGTTATACCATTCTGATCCGAGTCTCGGGGGCTAACCCTAACCTGGAGCCTGTTGAGTGCTACATTAACACCATGTTTCCTGGCAGCACCCTAAAGGAGAAACATCACAACATGCTTCAGTATCAGCTGGGCCCCACCATCAAACTGTCCTACATATTTGGTCAGATTGAGTCTGTACGACATGAGTTCTCTATAGAGGATTACTCTGTGTCACAAACAACACTTGATCAGGTCGGTGTTTCAGCTTTAGTCTCATTCATATCAAACTTTAGTCTTATTCATATCAAACTTAAAATGATAAGTCAATTTTTTTCAGCCTTTATAATGTCAACTAATGATAAACTTAAAGTATGATGCTTGCTTTTCTCAATGTTCAAAGGTTAATGATAAAAAATTTGAATACCTAAAAAATTATTCAAGAGAGGAAAGGTGGGGGATGAGTACAGCGTTCATCAAAATGAATTTTTTTCTTGTTTTAGGTGTTTATTAATTTTGCCAAGAATCAGACTGATCTTCTTCCCGAGGAGGAAAATTTTCCAGATACTACTCAAGCCACAGGTAGTTAAAATAAGAGAAAAAATTACACCATTATGTTTTCTCACATGATTGTCATTTATTACTAATAAATGTCCCTAATTGCTGAGTTTAGATTTATAATTTGTCCAGTTTGTTTTTAATGCAAGCAATACTACATTTTTTTAACTGCAACTAATGAAATTCTAATTATGAATGATTTATTATGCATGAAATGATTTCAAACTTAACCTGGCTAATTTTTCAGGTGAGAGCGTGCATTCCCTTGAGACCCAGAACCTCCAGAGTCTGAGAGTCAGTCAAACAGGAAGTACTATACATCTGATTGGAACTGAGACTGATGACCCAATTTATGTCAATACAGCATTTGTATCAGAATTAGAAGAAACTGATGTTTGAATTGATTGTTTTTTCAGATTTTAAATGTTTTCATTTATTTTGGATGGTTGTGTTGTATTAATGTTATTTATTTATGGCTTTAATGTGCTATGTACAGTGTGTGTTTACTGATGAAATAACAAGATCTTTATTTATATGCAATAAAGAATTTAGATTTTTTTAAATTAAATATATTTTTTTTTAATTTCTGAAACCCATCTTTTAACCTGAGTTAAGTTTTAACAACTGGTAACTATTGTAGTCCAAAGACAGCTTTAGCATTTTTGCCAAATCTGGTCGGAGATTTTAAATTACTTAACAGTTATCTGATTGGAAAGAAAAGGAATTGTCATAGGAAGCAAATATATGAAGTATGAAAATCTTACCTTTAACTGTTCAAGGTAAAGGTTTTTTAATAATCGGTTATACTCTAAGGTCAAGGTCATGAGGTAAAAAATATTGGTATAAAAGCCCTTGACAAAAGAAATATATAAGTGAACACCTCCTACTCAAAATTAAAATTTTGTAAATGTAGATCAAAAAAAGTTCAAGTTCGGAACTTGAAAAAAATGTCGATACTCAAAGGAAGGTCATGTCACAAGGATTGTACGTGTGATGTATAAAAGTTCTAAGTACTTAGTGTGTATACAAATTTGTCTCGTTTTAAATTCGCCCAATCAAAGTTTTTAGCTCACCTGAGCCGAAGGCTCAAGTGAGCTTTTCTGATCACATTTTGTCCGGCGTCCGTCTGTCCGTCCGTCTGTCTAGCTGTCCGTGTGTCTGTCTGTAAACTTTTCACATTTTCGACTTCTTCTCAAGAACCACTGGGCCAATTTCAGCCAAACTTGCCACAAAGCATCCTTTGGTAAAGGGGATTCAAGTTTGTTCAAATCATGACCCCCGGGGGTAGGGCGGGGCCACAATGGCCGACCAAAGTTTTATATAGAAATATATAGGAAAATTCTTTAAAAATCTTCTACTTAAGAACGGCAAAGCAATAATTGCTCATATTTATTTGGAAGCATCCCCAGGTGGTGTAGATTCAAGTTTGTTCAAATCATGACCCCTGGGGGTAGGGCGGGGCCACAATGGCCGACCAAAGTTTTATATAGAAATATATAGGAAAATTCTTTAAAAATCTTCTTCTTAAGAACGGCAAAGCCATAATTGCTCATATTTATATGGAAGCATCCCCAGGTGGTGTAGATTCAAGTTTGTTCAAATCATGACCCCCGGGGGTAGGGCGGGGCCACAATGGCCGACCAAAGTTTTATATAGAAATATATAGGAAAATTCTTCAAAAATCTTCTTTTCAATAACAACTTTGCTAGGAAGGATGAAACTTATATGGAAGCATCCTCAGGTAGTGTAGATTCAAATTTGTTCAAATCATGACCCCCAGGGGTAGGGTGGGGCCAAAATGGCCAACCAAAGTTTTACATAGAAATATATAGGAAAATTCTTGAAAAATCTTCTTCTCAAGAATAGCAAAGCCATGATTGGTCATGGGACTACTTTTGGATTTAAACTTTTCAATAATAAACCAATTTCTACTTTTTCCTAGCCACAGTGCTCAGGTGAGCGATGTGGCCCATGGGCCTCTTGTGTTTAAGAAATACTGTATTCTTTGAATTCGTCAAAATGAGGGAGGGGCGAAAGGGGCGATAATAAAATGGGGACGAAACTTTCCCGGTATACAGTATTCACGTTTTACAGGTAAGGTTTGCAAGTTTGCAAGCGACTTTGTAAGGCAGATTCACATAATGACCACGATTTTCAATGTAATTCTGCTAAATGTCCAGAATAAACAAGCACCCGAAACATATTGTAAACTGACTTTTAAATACAATATAAATAATTAGTATTTGACTGATGTCCGCTCTCAGTTTATCAGTCCTGAGATATTGTCTCCAAAAACTACCAGAATTTCGAGCATCTTTTTAATATTAATTTCGGTGTGCTTTTGTGTACAGTCAGATTGTTTGTTAAAAAAAATAATTTTAACAAACGACAAGGCAAGAAAATTAATTATAACGAAAAACAGCTTCTTTTTGTAAGATGTCAATGATGTCAAAAAGTCTGGACTATATATAATTTATCGTATGGAATAAATAAAAATTTATGTTATACCCATTTAAAAATGTGACTCTATAATGGATTTTGTTAACATGAAATATGATTATATACTCGTATATTATAAGAAATTAAATTATTACTATTAAAAATACATTTCTTATTAAACTGGTCAAAAACTTAAGTACAAAGGCCCCCATGACCTTTCATCTATTTATAGTTTTATACTATACATTCTCTTATCAAAAGCAGCCATCTTACTGCATTACTGAAATATGTAAATATGGCACCACGAGGGATATATTCTATAGCTATATTTGTTGTAATTATTCTAACATTGAGCAATGCCGACGAAATAACTTCACTAAAAGATGAAATCGAGAATATAAAAAAGTTAATTGGACAACAGAATGAGAAAATTGTAAAACTTGAGAGCGATAATGAAGTTCTTAAAATCAAAGTTGAGGCGCTGACCAAAGAAAATGAATTTCTTAAAACCCAAACTTTGGATTTAACTAAACAAGGTGAACTGTTGAAGAATGAAGTTTTGCGTATGACGGAAAATTTTGAAAAGATTGAAAAGGAAAACAATTCTGTACACCAGAGCAGCCCATTGCAAGACGAATCAGGAAAACCGTCGTACAGAAATATACCAACAAAAGGACGTAAGCATCATCTTTTTTGCCACAGAACATTACTTCAGTACCCTGTTGGGGCTATACATGTAAAATCCAAAATGGGTTATGTTTTCGGAGCTAAAAACGAAAAACGAGGTTGAAGTACCAGGCACGTAGCATCGTTTTTGAAAGGGGGGCAACCAGAGAAAATTTTTTTTACTTACCTCTAAAAGATGACAAGCAAAAAAAAATGTTAATTGGCCAAACTCGAAAATCCTATCTCGTAGGGGGGGGGGGGGGGGGGGGGGGGAG
>PRKT01000228.1:180404-279940 GCA_003671525.1 Saccostrea glomerata | reverse complement strand
GGGGGGATAGTGGCCAACTTTTTTCAAGGCTAAATCCCTTTCACTTTCAATTTTTTTGCATACAACACTACATTTCATTGACATCAAATGGTAAGAAGTGAGGGGAGCCACAAACCTTTCAATGGACATTTTCAATAATAAAGGTGGTGTTGGCAACAAAGTGCCCCCCCCCCCGTTGCTACGTGCCTGAGTACTGAAAACTCTAAGAATATACATAAATACTAACAACAACCATTTCTGGCAATGCCAGGGGTCTTTTGTCGACATGTTGCCATGGGACGGCAACGTAGACCCTAGTATTACGAGGATTTGTTTAGTTGTATTCCTTATTAAATGTAACATTGCACATGGACTCAGTTTCAAATGATTTTTTTTTAAATCAATTTTACTGTTTACAATTCTTAACTTATAGGCAATTCTAATGATCAGCAAAAGTTGAATATCAGTTGTTGAATTACAAAGAGACACAGATATTAAAATTTTTCATAATGTAAACAAGGCTCGTGGCTTGTTTTTGTTTACATAAAAAGATATCATGTATATATACATAAACACTTCACACCTATTGTTCTATACTTATTACCAAATGTGTGCAAAACGGGAACACACCATAAAAACGAGATTCAGCTAATCACTATACAAATTATCTAATCGTATAATGAATATATACGTATATCAATCAAAAACATGGCACGGGTCCTGTTTACATAACCAAGGTTTGGAGCTTTAAATCTATCTTGTATCTCGACAACTGAAATTCAAAATTTTGATGATCATTATAAATATCTTACTTAAATATTTGTAAAAAAAAAAAAAAAAAAAAAAGGAAAATTTTAAGCTGAAACTGTGCACGTCCCTTCAATGGTCTATCATATGATAATTGGGCTAGTACCCCTGTCAACGCGCGATCGGCAACGCCGATAGTTAAATTCAACTACATGAGGAAGATGAAGTTAAATAAAACATTATTTTGTCCTATTTCCTGGCAATTTCCTTTTATATTTCTCACCCCTGTCAACGCGATCGGCAACGCTGATGCGATCGGCAACGCCGATCAAAACATTCAAGAAGAAAGTATTGTAGGGGGTAAAATTAGATACTAGTAGTTTTGTATGTGCTGGAGTGTAACAGCTGGTAATTTATAGATAAAATTTGGTTGTTCAAGAACTTGAATCATAACATCCTCCCTCCATCCAACACAACACATTTCCGAAATTGAATTTTGAGTTTAGAAAATGCATGTTCCTTTACTTACACTTTGCATGATAAACCATCTAAGATATTTAGGGTTTTTTTTTTTGGGGGGGGGGGTGACACTGTTATGAAAATTGAGGTAAATTTCTACTTTACATTTTTGTTAGCCATCAAACTCGTTTTTCAATTATATCTCTTTAATCTACGTAGTTGATTTCTATTTTCTATATTAAATTAATGTAGGACAATTTTAAGAGTTAAAAGGTATATAACAATGACTGAATGCCTAATTTAAATGTAAAATATTTATTGTATATCAAAATAAACTTTTTGACAACAAGTTTCTCTGATTTGTGCCATTCTTTTTTCGTGTGTTATACGATCGCTATTTCCATGATCGCTTGTACGATCGCTTCATCTACAGATACATGTCGTTGACGATCGCCTCGCGGTTGTCAAATTTTCCAGTTAAAATTTGTTTTAAGATAATGTATGTAGTTTTTTTTTTAAATCATTTAGTTCATACTTCGAAGAACCGTTACATAACAAAAGCAGCAAATGTTGGTAGGTAATAACAACAATAAACTATTTCAAAGCATGGAAATTTGATGTTTTGAACATTGTCGATTTGATCGGTAGCATTTGCACAGAAACTGTGAAACAAAATTACTCTCAGTAAATCTTTAACTGTAGATAATTATCTAAATTAAATGTTATCTAATTTTATTTTCAGCTGGTTACACTCCAGCACATACAAAACTATTAAAATTTACCCCTACAATACTTTCTTCTTCAATGTTTTGATCGGCGTTGCCGATCGCATCAGCGTTGCTGATCGCGCGTTGACAGGGGTGATGACTACCAAGTGAGAATCTTCGAATGTGTTTTCATGTGCATTACATTAAAGACAAAAAGGCCAAATTTTAAACAGAAAACGTAAAACATTTCATGTTTTACCTTTAAAAAGTGTTCCTATACAAATCAGTACGAAAAAGTAGTCTAACATGTCTAATGTTTTCCTGACCGGGCATAAAAAATCGATGTTTGACCGCTTAGGGAGAAATTGGACGAGCCGATGAGATGTTGGACTGCTTACGTCACACAGTGGGCGGAGCTTTATCTCATTTGCATATATACATTGGTGTTTAACAGTGACAGACCTGATGTTTACATCACAGAAGACAGTGCAAGATACATGTATATAAAAAGATAAAATAAAATCAAAGGTATAAAAACATTTATCGACTCGAACCAAACTATTAACCTTCGGCCTAACAGCCTCAGGCAAACAGTTTGGTTCTTGGGTCTGACAAAACGCATGTTACCCTCGATCTCAGTAATAAATGTATCATACTGATAGGCATTTCATAAAGCTGGACAAATTGTTCGACAGAAAACGTTGTAAACGCTTGCTTCAAAAAAATCTAATTATGTGTTTGCAGGTCGTCTTCTTCTCCCAAATTCTCCTTCCCCTTCCCAAGTACCCGTGGAACCAGTAGCATTTTACGCTTATATGTCCAAAACAGAACCAACACCGAGCAACCATCACACTCTGATCTTTGACGTCACGAAAACCAATCTTGGAAATGGTTACAATAAATACAGTGGGACGTTTGTGGCACCTACAGCAGGGGCGTATGTGTTCACTTGGACGATATACACAAATCCACACGGAGCCCATTTCCTAAACTTAATGGTCAACAATGCTGTGGTTGGGGGAAGCCTGACAGACACACAAGATGCAAACGATTTTGATTCTGACTCGTCGACAGTGGTGGTGTCCTTAAACAGCGGCGACAGCGTCAACCTTCGCACCACATCTGCGAGTGATCGAGCGCAAATCTATGTTGATGTCCATGCCTTTACGTGCTTCAGTGGATGGAAAATTTAGTGTAGACTTAAAGAATATGAAATTTTATTTCAATTCATGCAGGCTTTTTGATATTGACAGCTGTTTTTTTCAATAAAAATGGAACTTACCTTTTCATTTGTAGAATTACTTTGCTAACACATGATTCTACACACAAGTACTCTGATTGACAATATCCACATGGTTCTTAGAGACCATAAACTGAGAATAGACTTAAGTCTAATTTAGACTTTGAATATTTCAATTATTATTTATTTCCGTTATGTCACGATCATGACAAGGAGCACACGGCGGGTGTGATTGGTCGACAGGGGATGATCACTCCTCTATAGCACCTGATCCCACTTCTGATGATTTGGAGGTCCACGTTTGCTCTTCCCCTGCTTTGTATTGTTATATGGACTTCTGAGCTGGAAATTGTTCGTTATCTATGCCTATCTCCATATCTATCTCCATATATTTCATTATAATAGGGATGACAATCGAATGCTGAATTCTAATCCGTTATAGTATAAATTTTATAATATATTATACGAATATTTGGTTTTTTTTCCAGTTTCAGAAATTGCAGAAATAACTAAGCTCTCCAATAGAAGCGCTGTTGATCTCCGTGAAAAGAGCCATAGCTGCCTTGCCGAGCACTCGGCCGACTCATGTATTTAAAAGGAAATCACCTGTTTCTATTTATAGATACATGTACCTTTTCAATTCAAAATCAAACTACATGTATGTAATCATTTGTGGGCCACTCTTATATTTTCATAGTTGCAAGTTTGTTACATGACAATAATTTTACTTGTTCAACACTCTAATTCTAAACAAGATTGTTAGAAAATTTCAAAAATAAAACAAGCTAGCAGCTATGACTTTGGGTCATTAAAATAGTTTATAGGACTGTTTTCCCGAGATACGTTCAAGGTGTAATGTTGTATTAATTATCTCTTACATTTTTTATACATGTATTATGAAATAATAAAAGAAAACATAGGAAAAATGCACAGAGAGAAAAAAATTAAAATCGTAGACAACAAACACGCACTGGGAGACTCGTACTCACGATCAATATATCTTCAATCCAGCAATCATACCACTACGCCGCGAAGTCGTGGGAATCATCAGGATAAATTTAAGACAAATTGTTGAATCTTGAAACAATTTTAGAAGAAAAATTAAATACATATTTTCAACATTTTCAATATGTAGACCACCTTTAACCACAATTATCTAAATGTAATGAAGTACAGTCATATACAATTAAAATTATTCAGAAGTTGTTTTTCTGGTTAAGGGTGGTCTTTTGCTACAGTTTGTCATTGTTTAGGGGGTACCTCAGTATTTACTATATTCTCCATATAAACTGAACGATTTTTATATCTATCATATGAGGGAACTATTAATATTTCAATATTATTTTTGTGTGATTTGCTATAAGTAATGTATAAACTAACATTGTATGACAAAATTTTGGTTAAACAATGTATTAAAAAAATTACTACTAGAGTAGGCGAAAGTGACTATCAAATGCGCGATGGCTCTTTCCTTTAATAGTTGCATTTTTCGTCTCTATTCATTTGGTATGATTTTTATGAAAAATTATAGTTTGTATTACGGTATTTTTCTTATTTATGAAACCTTGAGTACAGAAATGTTCTTAAAGTATCAAAAAAATTTTGAGAAAAAATCTGCCTAAACCCTGATTGAATCGATAGTAAAAAAAAATTAATCATCAGAAGACTAGTACACTGTATCTTGTAAGCACCATAAATATTCTTGACCTATGTTCCAATAATTCTTATCATAACTATCGCAAAAGTCATTTTAGTTAACGTCAAACTGTCAATATGACCTATCGTCCTTTTTACATATGTTTGTGTTTTGTATCTATTTTCCTCCACCATACTGTTGTAGGAAGTCAAATTGAGGATGACATTATTGCAATAAGAAAGGTTCTAGAATATCAAAGTGAAAATATTCTTAGATTAGAAAAGGAAAATGAATTTCTAAAAGCCGAGGTATCAGATCTGAAAATAACGGTTTCAAAATTGCAAGACGTCTTGGAGGAGGAAGAAAATCCAGAGGAGTTTGTTGATTCAACATCAAGTGTACAAACACGGAAACGTAAGTAACTTTCAGGCTGTCATGTGGCTCATATTATGTTGAAATAACGTTTCTTTTCTCCAACAGATAAGATTGCATTGATTATATCGTTCATTTTTAAAAGATAACAAATCTAAAAGACGACGGTCATTTTTAAAAGCGTTAAAAGTATTGGTCAATTTATGTCTGACAATTTATCCCTTGTAGGTCGGCTTTTGATAGGACAACCAACCACCACCCCAGTACCTGTGGAACCAATTGCCTTCTACGCTTACATGTCTAAATCAGAACCAACGCCGAGCAACCATCACACTCTAATTTTTGACGTTATCAGAACAAACCAAGGAAATGGCTACAGTAAGTACAGTGGGACATTCACAGCACCTGTCGCGGGGACATATGTGATCACTTGGACAATTAACACTAGTCCAGGGGGCGCCCACTATTTAAATCTTTTGGTGAATGGCAACGTCGCAGGAGGCACACTCACAGACACAGAGGATACTAATGACTTTGATTCCGACTCGTCGACAGTTGTACTTGTCCTGAATAAAGGCGACAACGTTAATATAAGGACCACAGCACCAACAGAACGACATGCTTCTATTTATGTTGATAGCCATGCAGTGACGTCATTTGCTGGATGGAGAATGGGAAACCAATAATTGTTCACCTATTCTGCTTGAAACTTTTACTGATAATATTTAGAAACAATGTACAATACAGTGTATCTACAAACAATATACAATAATTCTTTGCAAGCCAGGGATTCTCAAACCGAACTCTTCTAGTTCTTATGTCAGTTGACTCAGTTCTGTTCTAAACCCGAAAATACAACACTAAAACTTGCAAAGGGCTTTCAAAAGCGGCCAATCCAACTCTTTCCCCAGAGAGTTCTGACTGGAAATCTTTGGCTTGCAAAGATGTTCAAATAAATGTTCAAATATGATTTTACTAATTAATTTAATCCAAAGAAACTGTTCAGAAAAAAATTGTTTATATATATTAAAAGATACTTTCATAATCCATTATAACTATTTCGAACACCGAGATCTTATTTCAAGTACTGGGTGTCAGATAATTCCTCAAAAATATCTTATTAAAACTTTGAACATTAAACGCATTGGAGAAAGGTCTGAAATTCTTGCATTTTTCAATAAGGTGCAATGTTTTATCTCAACAAATGAATTTGTCACTATACTCAATATATCATTTTTAGAGATTTTTTGTGAAAAGCATATCTCAGATCATCCATAAAAATATATCTTTTAAATGAATTGGTTCTAATCAATGACCAGTGCACACAATAAGGCTTGCCTAATAAGTCTAAAACCATACGTTTTGCAGAAAGTACGGCTCTCATGTCCACATGTTAAGGCAAGACTTACAAGATTATAAACACGAATTCCAATTCCGTGTGTTTTAGGCAGTATTGACAAACATTGCACATTATTAAAACAGAATATTAGATTGTCTGCTAGGAATTTGAAATAATTTTTCCAACCAGCGCATTCAAACTTCTTAACAAAGAGGAGGGGGTTAAATAGAAGCATTTGCGGATATTTTCATTTGCTTATTCGAATATACTTTGTGTTCCATTTATTCTACATCCACTTGTATTTGGCGAATGGTTTCATTGGTTGAAACAAAAAAGATGTCGGCTATGTCTTGTATTAAGAAATAGAGCAGTGCTCTATTCCTAGGGGCCGGTACACACGGTAAGGTTTGCCTTATAAGTCATGGAACTTAAGTTCTATAGCCTTACCGTGTGCACCTTCGCTAGCCAAGTGTTGGATATGTTTCCCTCATCTCCCAGTGATGAGGGAAACGAATCGGACACTTGGCTAGCGAAGATGTACAGAGATGAAGGAAACGAATCGGACACTTGGCTAGCAAAGATGTACCGTGTGTACACCCTTAAATATACGTTTTTTCTAGCCTTACGTGTATAAGTCTGACTTAGGAATAGAACACTGCTATATTTCTTAATACAAGACTTGGCTGGTATTTATTTCATAAGCAATGAAAACCATTCACCCAAAGTTCAATTTATTTTTATAAAACCATACACGTTGGTATATTGAAAGAAACGCAAAGAATATTCAAATAAGATAATGAAAATATCCGCAAATGCTTCTGTTATCCTCCTCCTCTTTGTTAAGAAGTGTGAATGCAATGGTCGGTAAAATTATTTCAAAGTTCTATAGCTAGTATTCTGTTAAATAATGTGCAATGTTTATGGCTCAAAAAACATGGAATCTATGTAAATGTTGTTAACAATCTTGTAAGTCTTGCCTTAGCGTGTGGACATGAGCTAGAGCCGTACATCCTACAAAACATAAGGTTTTAGACTTATAAGGCAAGCCTTACGGTGTGTACCGGCCCTAAGTCAGACTTGTAAGGCTCGAAAAAACGTATCTTAAGGGTGTACACAAGGTAAGGATAGAAATTAAATTTCATGACTTATAAGGCAAGCCTTACGGTGTGTACCGGCCCTAAGTCAGATTTGTAAGGCTCGAAAAACGTACATTAAGGGTGTACAGAAGGTAAGGATAGAACTTAAGTGTCATGACTTATAAGGCAGCTTAATGCGAAAGGAAAACATTTTCAGTAGTGAAAAGTAATTCAAAGGTTAAGACATCCGAAATCGAAATGTTTTGTCACAAGAAATAAACATATGAAATAAAATAGCACATAATAACGGAATTAAATGTAAAATTCGTATTAAATAATATAATTTCCAAATTTCATAAACAGTAAAAGCCAATGGCTTTATGTTTTATTGCTATAAGCAGAACAGACAATTGTTAATGATATGTAAATGAACTAGATTATGCTTAAACATCATCTCTATAAATGTGTTTCTAAAAATTATTATATTTTAAAAATAAAATACAGCAATATTTGATATCAGAGAGTATTTGTTTAGAGGTATTGAATGAAAAAAAAATCACATAATTCAGACAACCTTATAAATATACTAAAATCAAATGACTAAATAACTAGTCAACAATTCAACATTCCATATATACCCTTTAAAAACATCACCCGTATTGGCCTCAAAATTCACCCATATAACATTTGACGTACGCATTGTGTTTTATTTCTGTGGTCATAAAATAAGCTGGTCTAGATTTCTTAAAAAATAATTGTATTAATAATCAGTATACATATAGATATTTATAAATATTGGATTGAGAAGCCGGGTTATTTGAGCCCTCTCAAAACATATGAGAGTGTATCTATTGGTGTGAATTCACAGATACATGTTTATTTCAAATAAAAGAACTGTGTCTCATTTAAATTCTAGACTCTTCACCACTGTCATGCATTATTTGGATTTTCAAGTATTTTATGGCACTAATCTGAACTTGCTTGTGACTTTGTTTATTGAAGGTACAGTAATATTCATGTGCTTCGACCAGTCAAATGACTTCTGTCTCTGATTGGACAGAAAAAAAAGCCCCTCCCCCCTTTTTTTGAAAATTCTTTGTAGCATGTTTGTTTGAAAAACAGTCAAATGTTTCTGAATATGCCAATAATTTGACTGGTTTAGGATAAAAAAAAAGACTAAAGACAAATTTTATTCTACCTGCATCTCGATCTAAATTCAGAATCTTTTAATGAAAGAAATTCAGAGATAATTAGCATGATTAAGAGATTCCTTGTTTAAAATAAAATAATTTCAAGGTTCTTGCACTTCTGTTAAAAAGAAATAAAATCATTGAAAAAGTGAAATATAGGGGAATAGGTGTTTCAATGATCAATCAACAAGCTGTCTTTGACCCCCCCCCCCCTACTAGTAGTTAAATTTTAAAAAAAAAGTTGGCACATGGATAGAAATGACTTTTTGCAGGAAACCATTTCATAATTTAATTTACACACATACAAGCAACCTTTTCAGCAACTCTATGATTCTTTGCTTCTTAGAAATACATATATATATTAACAGCAGCTAATAAAAAAAAAATCCTTGGATATGCTGAACATATATAATTATATATGAAAAATTATCATTTTGTTGCAATACCCATACATAAAGGTCTGACAACAAACACAAAAGGAAACTTTCCACTGAATGGTGTGATATGTGTATGACTAAATCCAGCATTTTTCACAGTTTCCCCTGTGTCTTTTGTAATCTGACATCCACCCAGAATCCTCCTCCAAACTGGATTCAGAAGCCTCTGAATAAAGCTTATAAATGACCCCTTTTCTGCTGCAACATGTTCCAAAAAATAAAATTTCCCACCCTGAAATTATAAATAATACTGCAGATGAAAGTGTTGACATTCATATGTAATATATCAAGTCAAGAGTATGAAAAGTTTAAAATGAAGATACTGAAATATATCATGTTAAACAAAAAGAAAATAATAATCAATATTTTCCAAAAATCTTTCTTAGATTTGGATATGATTGGCAAAATATGAGAACAAAAAATAATAAGCCCGATAGAAAACTTAAAGTGTAAACATGCTTCTGCAAACTTTGAAATTGCAAGAACTTGCTTCTTCTTCACATTTTTAGACCATTGCGCAGAGTAAATGTGCTACATGTACATATCAACAGGTATATTTACAATACACAAATTTAGTACTAGTCTACATGTAAATTATTGCATGATATATTATTTACCGGTTTCAGAACTCTTCTTACTTCCTGTAAAGTCTTTTTGGAATCAACAGTGCAAAGTACCAAAGTGCAAACAACGGCATCAAACATATTATTTTCTAAACCATCCATTTTCTCAGCAAAACCTTTCAGAAATTTCACATTCAGTTCGTATTTCTCTGAATTTTCCAGTAGGTATTTATTAAAATGTCGATTTGGATCTAAGCAAGTAACAATGCTTTTCGGAGGATAAAACTCAAAATTGGCACCACCTCCTGCACCAATTTCTAGTACCATTAAGTTTGTGTCCAAATCTCGCTGTTGGTCAAATAGTTCTGAAAAAAGTTTCTCTTTTTCTCGTTTAGTTGCTTTATTTGCAGATGGCATAAATCTATTGAGTAAATATGCTGTCACTATACCATTAACCATTTTCTTATTCCTCTTTAGAATGTACAACCCTACTAAAATGGCAAAAATTGGTAAAACATTTCGGACAACAAAAGTTTTGAAAAGAATATCACTCTCTGCCATCTTCAAGTCATGTGACAAGATGGGAATAAAGCTGAGCCCGATCCCAATCTTATTATTGTTACGGAATAGGTTGCAACTTTAATAAAATCAAGCATAATATGTCAGCTGCTCGCAATGGACTCGAATTTTTAAAACAAATGGTAAAATTCAGAACAGAAGTCAAAATGTTTGAAAATGTCTTACAAGGAGTAAGTATAAGTATGTTTCATATAAACTAGATTCTTTTTTCGAACCGTGCTTTATGATGTTACTTGCTCGAATTTTCTCAGGAATATATGCTGCATATGCATTTAGGAGCTTCCAATTCTTCCATGGTTGTGGTTGGGTTTGACGTGGATAATAAAAAAAAAACGAACTGGATTAAAAAATCATACCTACCCACAAACCATGCTCTATAGGCCTACTAGATTCTTTTTATCACGTGTAAGCAGGGACCTATATACTATAATATATAGGTCCCTGGTGCAAGCCGCTTACACCAGGGACTTATTTATTATAGTATATAAATCCCTGCCTACACGTGATTAAAAGAATCTATTAAGCGTAGTAGTATTTTAAGATTTACTATGTTTTATATATGATAAAAAGATAACGAATACTAATCAAGATCAAAATTCCAATAAAACAGAAATGAAAACCCTTAGATATTAACCCTAAGATCCTACTGAAGACACAGAAGCCCTAATCCTATGATCTTAACCCTACATGTAACCCACATTTCTTGCTCATGTCCTAACATCTTAACACTAAGGTCCTACTCCAGCTATATAACCCCACATTCCTGATTCCTGATCTTAATCCTTTCCTCTTGCCCATGTCCTAACCTATTTACCCCGGTTTACATCTAAAAACTTCAAGGTCCTATACTAACCCTAAGCCCTACCTCTTGCTCATGCCCTAACCCAAAATTCCACAATTTTGGAGAAGAGTAAATACGGACTTCTAAAAATTATGTGCCATAGCATCTCGATCCTGTTGACCAGTCATGACACATGTAGTGTACTCTCCTTGTCATGATCCCACGGGCAAAAGATTTAAAAAAAAAAAAAAAAAAAAAAAAAACCCTTGCACATTTCAGTGTGGAAATAATGGCTTCACAATTTGTATCAAACATCAGTTAGCATTCACTTGGTACTAGATCGTAAACTAGAATATTTGCTAAAACTGTCGTTGAATCGATTATAGAATTTGAGGAAAGTTGACTTTAAAAGATGATGAGAAATGATAATGAAATTGAAACATAATAACAACAATTAATACTTTAAGCAAATTTTTGAAATGTTTTACTCATGTTATAATACATGTTATCATTTAAGAATTATTTTTCTCTAGAAATAAAAAAATAACGCTTCATTTCCCGATGTGCACTTTTTAACACAACCACTGCGGCCGATAATAAAAACAAATTGAAAGTGCATTTTTTTTAATTCTTCAATCGCACAGATTACAAAATCAATACAAACGTCACAATTAGATACAAGACAAGAATTTGGTGAACGAATTTTGAGATTCAAAAAGAGGAAGAGAGAAGAGGGAAGAAAGAGATGGGACATGAAATTGTACAATATGTTTAATTTTAAATATAAAAATAAATTATGATTTTCATCAATTTCCTGCCAGTGCAACAATTTCACCTAGAGGTCCAAGAAAACGTATGTTGCCCTCATACCCAGCCATGAATATACATTGCACATGTAATTGATTCATGTTACAAACACCATGTATTTTTTTTTTTGCAAAGATTCGAGTTGTTAGCGGAGGAGATGGGAAATGTACATGTGAAATGAAAGTCAAAGAGGAACACCAGAATGCGGGAGGGACACTACATGGGGGCGTCACTGCCACTCTGGTGGATTCTGTGTCAACTTGGGCTTTAATGACGTCACAGCGACAGGTGCCCGGAGTGAGCGTTGACCTTAATGTATCGTACGTAAACATATATTATTTTTAAAAAAAGTTATTAATATTCAGTGTATACTAAATCATAGAAAAATTAGGCTGTTAAATTTGACATTCGTCATGAGTCCTTTTACTTCATGGCGTGTCATATTTTTAACTCTATTAAGCTAAGAACTGTCATCTCAGCGATTTAACAGAAATCCACAGTTGAAAAAATGGCTTAAGATATCCCCCCCATTTTACGACCCTTGCAAAGAATACAACTATTTGTCTTGCATGTTAGAGGTTTAAGTTCGAAACATGAACTAACGAGCATTAATACCCGAATTGACAAGCATCACGTGATTTTTAAAGAATTTTATTTTTCAATTCTAACAAATAATTGTCCTCACAATTGGTATGAAATATACGATATATCAGACTAGATACGACCCAATGATAGGTTATATAATTTACAAACAAAGTCATTTTATACGAAATACCGATATATTTTAAAATATTTGAAATGTTATTGTAGGATGTGTTGAAAAAGTTCTATTAAGCACGAATTTATTTTTCTGTCTGTTTTGTTTCTTTTCTTTTTTAAATAAAATCGGATTTAAGATACTCAAGAGAGGGTTAGAGCATTCGTAAAGTTACGAAATTATTTTATTTTAAAAAAAATCTCGGAAGAATTTTAATAAAAACGAGAAAAAGTTCAGATTTCTTGTGTGAAAGGGCTATAACCATTAAAAAATAAAACGGTAGACGTAAATCTCCTCTTTGTGACACGGTGACCTAGTTTTGAATTTTATGGCTATATTTAAATATCTTAGGTACTTATTGGCCTAGAATTGTTAAACTTTGTCAGTTGAGGCATCTTGGGGTTTCGGAGAATGTCGACAAAAAAAGACCTACTTTTAATTATCTCAGGTACTTATTTGCTTAGAATCATCAAAATTTGTCAGTTGATGCATCTTGGGTCTTCAGAAAATGTAAATCAAAAAGTAGGTCACAGTAACCTACTTTAGAAATTTTATGGCTATATTTAAGTATCTTCGGTACTTATTGGCTTAGAATCATCAAACTTTGTCCGTTGATGCAACTTGGGTTTACGGAGAACCTCCACCTAAATATAGTTGACGGTGACCTAGTTTTGAATTTTATGACTAAATTTAAATATCCTGGGTACTTATTGGCCTAGAATTGTTAAACATTGTCAGTTGAGACATCTTGGTTTTTCTGAGAATGTTGATAAAGTAGGTCACAGTGACCTTCTTTTGAATATCTCGGGTACTCATTGGCCTAGAATCATCACTCTTTGTCAGTTAATGCATCTTAAGTCCTCAGAAAATTTAAAATAAAAAAAGTAGGTCACCATGACCTACTTATAGTATTTTATAGCTATATTGAAATATCTTCAGCCCTAACTGGCTAAGAATCATCGAACTTTGTCAGTTAATGCGTCTTGGGATACTTAGAATTAGAGACATCAAATAGAAGTGATAGCTTGTACAATTTATCAGAAGAGCGATTCAAGGCCCTTGGGCCTCTTGTCTGAAATGACATATTATAGGAATGTTATTCTTGAGATATCTCATTTAATAGGAACACTTTGTCGCAGTTTGACCCGATAATTCAACATCTTTTTATTAACTGTTTTAAGATAAAACCATTCACAATCATTAGAATCACACGACTCTTCCTCTTTATCACGTTCAAATGTATACTGTCCTCTTAGATAAATTTGAAGGCATATTTTTTAAAGAGCATTAACACGAAACCATTTTTGCAATGAATTTTTCGTGAAATTTTCATATCAAGCAATGTTTCCTATAATAAAACTGCAAAATATTTTTTGTTAATTTTTTGTAAGATGCCCGATCAGTGAATTTCAAATTAATGAAATCAAATTGACAATGAATGAATTGGCACATAGAAAATACAATTATGTGTACCGCCTGGCATGCTATCTTTAATGTTTTTTTTTTACTTTGTCACTTTGAAAAGCATTACCACTCATTAAATTTACACAATTACTATATAATAAATTATAAATTTGTTTTAAAAGAAAGACATACACTTATATATGAAGACATTTCCACTTTACAGATTTATGAAACCAGTAAAAGTTGGAGAGGACATTGTGATTGATGCTGATACCCTTAAAATGGGAAAGACTTTGGCATTTTGTTCAGTTGACATTAAATTAAAAAACGACGGATCTCTAGTGGCTCAAGGAAAACATACTAAGTATGTGGGATGACGAAGTTAATGTGTTTAGATTTTCGATGGACAATTTGTATTTGAATTGCAGAGACGGAACAGGCATGCACACATTCTATGTTTATGCTCCGTTTTTGCGTTGTTTTCATTCTTAGATGTAAGATATTTTTTTTTTTAATTAACTATGTTCTGTCATTTTCCATTAAAATAAACGTGGTGTCAAAGGTTTTGAATTGTTAAACAAAAGTGTTGAGATGCACAAACGGTAAATACTAAATATTTCTTGTTTTGTTTTCTGAATACTAGTATTCACGAACCTTTTAAATAGATAAGTGATATTTATGTATTTAAAAAAAAAAATCTAGTACACTATAAGTTACCTTCAAAAAAAAAAGGTACGCCATGCCAACCTCCCTTTCTGTCATCAAGGCTTTTGTTAAGATTGTAAAGGTTTTAGATTTTGCTTGGTTTTATTATTTCTATTTGCATTCACTGAAAAATCAAGAGATTATCAAAGTTTAATTATTTTTTTTAATTTTAATGTTTTTTCCATGCAGTCTATATTCGAGTTTCATACCTTTGTATGTAAGATGTAAAGAGTATCTAGTATTTTCACAGGCACCTGAAGTGTGGATATAATACCCCCCCCCCCCTTTTTTAAGAAAAAAAATTTAAGAGTGTATATCTCAAAAATATAAAAATTTCCCCGTCAAACACATCTATATGTCGTTATATGCCCTATTCGGTATAATAAAAATTGTATTTTTATTATACCGAATAGGGCCATTCTTTAAACGTGAGAAAAAGTACACACTGCTTGCATATAACGACATATAGATGTGTTTGACGGGGAAATTTTTATATTTTTGAGATATACACTCTTACATTTTTTTTTCATAAAAAAGGGGGGGGGGGGGGTATTATCCATACTTCAGGTGCCTGTGGTATTTTTGGTTTTCCCGTTTCATTTTTAATGCGGTTGGAAGTTCAATACAAATAGAAAAGCTGGGAAATTGATGAAAAATAAAGTTGCAAACCTACACGGCGGGTGTGACCTGTCGGTAGGGGATGTTCACAACTGCATGGCACCTGATCCCAACTTTGATGTTTTGGAGGTCTGTGAAAAAAAGAGAGAGAAGATAATTAAAGGAAGGGGGCAGGGCGTTCCGAAAGGACCCTGAGTCCGTAAAAGCCCGAGTTCACAGGAATTCCGAGTGAGGTTGTCACGTGATATACCAAGAGTATAAAGCCTCGAGACTCAATAGAGTCAGTTACTACAAAATACACAGACAGGAAGCAGCAGTAGAAGAGATTCAGTGAAAAGATATTGGTAAGTCTGTTCAAAATTCAGTATTGCTATGCGATTTGCAGAACATTGTCTTACATATACAACTGCACGCGTGTCTACGTGAGCGATGCATAAGCAGGCAGTCTTTTTTCAGATGTAATTTGTCGCTTCTCGTAGAAGTGACTAGCTGCAGATCTGTAGCTCTCCGCAAAAAAATTATTGATAGACCGGAGAGCTACAGAGCCACCCATTGAAAAAACTGTATATTTATTGCGCACAAAAATGCGCTCGGTTCTCGATTTATTTCTCCATGTTTTTAAAGCTGTAATCTCAAAATATTACTAACCGTATGTTCCTAACATATTCTTTGACTCTTTCCACAATAAAACATTCCTCATAATTGTTGTTAATAGTCCTCCTGGCCCTGATATTGCAATCATCGGACATTTCGCTTATTTATACTGGCATTTTGGTTTCAAAGATAATTCGGTCCAATATGCTTCGTTCAGATGTCATTCCGAGAGAACTTGATAGTGGAGAGAGTAATTTTTTGAAATCTTACATTTTTTGCAATTGAGGTAAGAATTTGGAAAAATTAATCAAGAATCGAGCGCACTTTTTTGTGTGCAATAAATATACAATTTTTTCAATGGGTGGCACTGTAGCTCTCCGGTCTATCAATATATATTTTTTCGGAGAGCTACAGATCTGCAGCTAAGAAGTGACTTGTCGGCCATTTGGTTGCTTCTGTGGGCGCTTCAGGAAGTCACTTCAGAGTTAGAAGCTCCATTTATTAGGAATCGGTTGATTACCTTATTTAGTTTCTTTGCATGCTAATGAAGCTCCCAATATTTATTTATATATTGTAAATGTAAATAAGTTCCTATCAAATACCTCAGCAAGTTATCTGAGGGGACCCTAGATCCAGAGAAAAATCATGTACGTATTAGGCAAACACGTTTCGAGAGGTTACGAAAACCAGTCACTTGTTAGGAAATACAAACTGTTATGGGATCTTCTATAGCCTGAGATGTTTCGTACTTATAGTAAGGTCTCTTTTTTTCTTTCTTTTTTAAAACTAAGTTTGACTATGCAATTTTACACCTACCTGGTATAAACACATAACCACAGAGGGTGTTATCGGGTAACAAGGGATGCTTGCTCCTCCTAGGCACCCAGTTTGCCTTATTTATTGATTTATATTGTTGGTAGACTTTTTGTGATCGATCACTGTTTACACATTTTGACCATTTCATCCAATATTTTGAAATATTAAATCATAGGGTTATCTTTTACATCAATATCTATTTCATAACATGAGTAGAGGAAACCTAAAGAAAAACCTTTTTGAGAAAATGAACTCTTTTTTAAAAACAAATAATTTGTAATGAAAGTTCCTTTTATTGGAACTCAAAGCCTTGAAAGATGATGTGTTAATTTGTAAATATTCATTATAACTTGAATTAATGAGATCAAAACACACGGTGCCAGTCAAAATCAAATCGATCAAAAACGTTACCATCTAAAGTCGATATTTTTGTAAGCATGTCATGAAAAGGTTTTTCTTGACATTTTTTCTTATCAATTACATGTATCAATGTTGACAAATTTTATATCAAACACATTTTTGTAGTAATTGTCTTGGTATTTCAAAAGCCTCTCGGTGAATGATACCCAATATGACTTTGTGGCTTGATTTTTCATACGAAATGTGCAAGGAATTGAAGAGGTAATTACAGAATTTACATCACCATTGAACGTAAAACAAAATTCCAACTTAAAATTCCAAGCTCATTTCTACAAAGAATGCCAAATATGACGAACACGGAAAGTTATCAATCTCTTTAATTCATTAAAGAACACGAATTGTAAATAGGGCAAAAAACGGGGACCTTTGGAAGCACTACAGGCTGAACAGATGCCCAAGAGAAACTAGAGGTACTGTGAGCAATGAGCTTACTACATGATACCCCCGCCTCTCATATGAATATAATGGCGGTGTCCATGTTTTGCCCTAGCTGGGAAACCCAAAATATGTGTCGGATCAAAAAGTAAAATAGGTGCACAATGACAACATGTAATAAAGATTCTGTGAAAGTCTCATCAAATTTCATTCAGTGGTATTAGGGGAGTTGCGGATAAGAGAGGGGTACCCCAAAGCGTAACAGACGGACGGACGTACATACGAACGTACATCCCGATTACTATATACCCTCCGGCTTTTCAAGCGGGGGGGGGGGTATATTAATATGAAATGTGAAAATAACAGTTATTAATCTCACAAATCTAGTAAACAAAACAAAAGTTAATAAAGAAAAAAAACACACCGATCCCTAGAAATACCAGAGGTGGGATCAGGTACCTGAGAGGAGGAAACATCCTCTCTCGATAGGTCACACCAGCCAGGAGCCATGTGTATTGATCAAGTAGTAGGAATAGTCAGATTTAGTATAAAAGCAATGACCCATAAATTGGTACCAAATACATGTATGTTGGACAAAGTAAGAGTCCGAAAGCTTACACTATGATACATGTAACTTGTTGTGTATAGATCGATGACACCTGCTGTAAGCTCTCAGTACTGATTAGGTCAACAGTAAATCTGTAGTCAAAATGGTATTTTAAAAAGACAAACCAATTGATGGAAAACTTGTCAGTCCAAATGCAGTCCAATGATAGGTAGTATTTGCAGGAAAAAATACTAGAACGTTTGAAAATTTGCACAAAAAGATCATTTTGAACGAGATAGTTAAAAATCCTGTAACATCAACTTATTTTCAGAAGCCTGCCTCTTTTCAAAAATTGATGTTACTCGGAATATGGTGTTGAGTTTTGAACCAGTTTGAGACATAAACACCATATGTTGGTCCTTGTGGAATAAATTTAAATAGATAAGAAAAGTCGACGATGGAAAAGCTGAAGTCGTCCCTTTAGTTAGTGGTATGTAAAATATACAAGTATTAAACAGATGTGTTAGTTTTGGTATCTTTTATTTTATTTTTATTTCAATGGGATATCTCGAATTGATATATGAATGAAAATAACTATTGATAATTTGAAATGTTGCACTGTTTCTCATTTTTCAATTTAATGTTCCTACAAGAATTAATCTTTCATACTGATTCACCATGCACTTGTCTGTAGAGGACTACAAGTTATAAGAAGAAAACACTTGCTGTGGCCTTCAACGGTTATTCCCATTCTTATGTTGATACGTTATATCCCAGTGAGCTTGAAATAGAAGATACTCCAAAGTTCGACACATCTGTTTCATATTTGGATACTTCACCAGAAAAAAGACGTTAATGGTAATCTAACAACAAAGCTTTATTATAAACGTGATAATAATAATAATAATAATACTTTATTTAAAGAGGGACCCGATTAGTGCAATGCACTAGTCTTCCTCGGGGCCCACTAAACACATTCACAATAATACAATTTTAAAAACAATGTACAATATTAAAATAAATAACACAATATGACGTACAAATACAATTACATATAAAGATCGATTTTAGGACTTGGAATTAAATTTCTTTTAGTTGTAGCATGTTATAATAAATTTTTCTACATTTTTACGAAATGTTTGTACAGCAAGTAAAAACGTATATATGCAAAGGTAATTTGTTCCATAAATGAACACCACAATAATGAAAAGAATTTTTAAATTAATTTGTTCGATATTTCGGTAGATGAAGTTCATAGTTTGCTTCAGATCGTAGAACATAACTATTTGAAGAAATAGATTCAAAGAGTCTCTTAAATAAGTAGGTGCCATACCATGAAGTGTTTTGTACAGTAATACATATTTATGAAAATCAATCAACTCATATATGGTCAGCCATCCAAGTTTTTTCAAATAATGGTAGTGAAGGGGCATCATAAACCACATCTAGTATAATCCGGGCTGCCCTTTTTTGCAATTTAAAAACTCTATCTATGCCAGCACCAGGCGCATTACCCCCAAATAGTTAGACAATAACTCAAAGAAGGCAGGATATATGCATTATAAAATAGTTTTCTCGTGTGTAAGGGGAGAAATTTTTTGATTCTGCGTAAAGTATACAATTTATAGGTCAAAGATTTACAAACTGAGTCAATATGGTGATTATAGCGCAATGAACCATCAATATGCACTCCCAAAAGTTTTTCAGATTCAACATTTTCAATTAATTTGTTTGAAGCATATAGATTTAGTTCAGGGGAATTTATTCTTGATTTTCTTTGTTGAGTTCCCATAAGCATACATTTTGTCTTGTTGGTATTTAACACCATTTGATTTTTGGAACACCAATTTTCAATCTCAATCAAATCAAAGTTTAGAGTATTCTCAATACCTTCTATATTTTTAGAGATATGTATGTAAGGTTGCATCTTCAGCAAACATATCAATACCTGTTCTATTTACATGTTAAGGAAGATCATTTATATACAATAAAAAATTAGGGGACCTAAGATAGAACCCTGGGGCACTCCTGCTGTGACGGGCAAAAAACTTTAACTTTAAAAGACTTTAAACTTTTCTATCGTAAACTTCTCTTACTTATGTAGCAATATTCCTTCATCACCTGCATACTGGGTTTATATCTCTCAGTTGATTCGATACGCAAGAGCAATCTCTACGTACGAACGATTTTTTGACTTGAAAAGTTATTGAAAAACAAGTTGATAAAACAAGAATACCAGGAGTCTCGTTTAAAGTCAGCATTTCGTACGTTCTCTGGTCGATACAATGACCTTATCAGCAAATACAATGTATCATTAAGTCAAATGATGATTGACGTTTTTCATACAAAATGTCACTCCATTATTTAAACACTAAATTGTTGACGGATTTTTCCGTTATTTCCCAGAATGACAACAACAATTTCAATTTTTAGTTTTATTTTTTTACGTCACCATTGTAAACAAAGTATAACAGATAATAAATAAGCATTTAAAATTGACATTTGTCATACTGTGATTCGATTGAATTTGTTCTAAACATTGTCTTATTTAGGAGTTACTTAATCGTGACAACATATTTCATTCGACAAATTAATCACAGGTGCCTGTTGGCAAATGGAAAGGTCAGTTCAGAATAACAAAGAATGAATTTTTGAGACAATCAAGCCAACATTTTAACTCTGATAGACACGAATAAATGCAAATACTTTTCTTTTTAATACTACCATTTAAAAAAAAAATTGACCAGAAATATGTGATTGTCTTACTATATCGAGATAAATAAAGGCTTTTTTCTAAAACAAATACTCTCAATTTTTTTTTTTAAATATATAACCTTGAAAATTTTTATGAAAAATTAATATAAAAGGTTGTTATTCTAAATGTACTTGTTTGAAAAATCACAGTAACTGTTTTTTGCAAGAGGGATACTAGTATTAGTAAATCATTGTTTTCAATATACGTCATACAAATCAAATATTTTCAACATAATAAGAAACCTAAGCTCTGTCATTCAAATGAATTTAAAACTGCAAAATATTAAATCAATACCTATTTTTCTTCTGAATTAATGAACAATACATGTTTTTACATTTACACCTTTTAAAGATTTAAATCATACAATGAAGCAGTAAACATCATGTTCTTTGGCACGCAGTAAGTTGAAAGTAACTTAACCCTTCATATAAACACCAGTACATCATCTATCTGATGAAATTCAACAATTCCACTATATGTATTCATGCAGAATTTCAATAGCTAGAATTTACATGAATATATGAAGTAGAGAACAATTTATAAGATTGTCTGAAAGTGAAGCATTCTTTACAGGCAAACACAAACCGGCGGATCTCTTATCACTCTTTTAAAAGTGTCTTGAGTAACCAAAGGCCTATGATTGAAGATCTGTAATCCTGAAGGAAAATTCCACGTGTAATCACAATTTAAAAATTATGAAATCCTCTGAAATAATTAGATGATCCTTCACTTTCCAAGACTAGTATCGACATGGCCTGGAGCACTATTTTGTAGAATGTCACCACAATTTTAAATTAAAACCCTAAAAATATAAATATGCATGGTTTAGAGATATTAAAATCTGAAAATTAACTTTTATTGTCATGAATTAAAATAACTATTGAAGTAAGTTTTAATTCTTTGAAATTAAAAAAATTAAAATGACTTACCTCAACCTTTAACCAATGGATTCCAGAGCTACACATTGACCATTTAGACAAACCTAAAGAGAAAAATAGAAATGTGTGTCATTTATAGCGTAAATACATTTAATTTTTGTTATATTTAAATAAGATTCATCAATTGCATCTTGTTATATATCGAAAAAGGCCACCATTATGGAACTTACGTTTGCCTTGCCGCACGCTGTACCGTCTACAGCAGGCTCAGATCGTGTGTACCTCCACTCTCCCTGGCGATCGTCACAACATAAATGTTCACACTGTTTTGGCCCCTCCTGTAAATTCCAATGAATAACTTTTATTTCAACAAATGAGATGAATGATTTTAATCTCTGTTATCATTTTACGTTATAGGAGTAAATAGAAGTTTAAAACAATCGTCTAAAATGATTTATTTTTTGTAATTTTATTGGAGCAGACTCTGAATTACCTCACAAGGAGGCCCGCCTGTAAAACGTCTACATTGTTCGTGTAATGTCATGTATTTTCCTGGGAAAGTGGTTGGAAATTGTAGGCTTTCTTTACTGGATCTCTGCATTAAGCAGGAAGACCTGTCCATTCTGAGAAAATTCTGGAAACTTCGAATTGAGCATTCTGAGAATCTGCTGAATTTAAATGAGTCGTCCCTGGTGTAGCTCATAATGAATCCAGAGGAAGAGGAACAAGTACTGGCCTCAGACTCCCCATCATGGTACGCCCCAAGACTAAAAAAGCAAAGGTAAATTTGTTAATCTGCGAATAAAAGCAGTCATAGTGAAAGCATATAATGAAGTTAACTCAATGTTTGATACTTACAGGTGTCCAACTTCGTGGGCTGCAATGATGACGCCGTTAAAACTGGTAGAAGCTTCTCCAATACCAAAATTGAAAGCACTTCCACGTAACAATGGAGCCGACAGGCATGCTCCTCTAACATAGGCCACGCCTGGTAAGAAGGAAAATAGTTCATGATTTGTAAGCAAAACAAAAGTTTCTCTAGGTGAATGTCTGAAACATGCTTTTAAAAATTAGGAGGATCGTGATTCTGTTTTTAGTATTTAGTTTACCTGCAGTTCCTTTTACGCATTCGTTAGAGTCTTTCGGTTTATCCATGGAAGATATAGGCATTCCTTGCCTAATGGCTGTCAAAACATTTGGACTGAATGGAGTGATGGTATCGCGGTGCTTGACTTTACGACAAGCGTTTTCCCTGTTAAAAAAGATATGTATATATGAATATAATGTACTATTCTTCTCCGGGGCCTTCTGAATTTCAAACAACATATGTAATAAAAAATATATATATATAAGAATACAGTTATTAATTACAATTAATTACAAGATGAAATCGCTTAAAACAAGCTATTTTTAAACTGAAAAAAAAGTTTTAATTGTTGCTTGAAAAATTAATTTTCCTTTAAAAATACTTTATATGACAATAGTGGAAAGTATTATCTTCTTACCCAGTTTGCAAAAATGTGATATCATGTACTGGTAAAACATTCTCGTATCGTATTAACCATTTCTGAAGACTATCCATGGCATCATACAAGGAGAAAAGCTTACTCCCTTTGTATATACGACTGTTCTCGATGAATGGTTGAGCATTTGGTTCTTTAAAAACACCAATTTCCCTGATTTTCAAATCGATTACAGGCCATTGTCCTGCTAAAGTGATTGTCAAATACTTCCAATTTACCTAAAAAAAAATATTAAACGATACATGTTTGTTATGTCTCGAAGGTTTATTTTAGAAACTTAAATGATTTTTAAAAAATAAGAACATAAGCTGTTGATATACTTACTGCATGCCAGAAATGAAGTAGATATTCCAATAATTCATTCGAGTCTCCTTCAAAGGCTCGGAAGAGTGCATGATCTACAAACAGCAATAATTCTGGCTCTATTCTAGGAGATCTGTACTGTCTCTTTTTTCGTCGCTGAGTCTTTTTCTGTTTGGTTTTCTCTTGTACGTGTACTTTTAGTTTGTCAACATAATCAGGAACTAAAAAAAAACAAGTTTTATACTGAACAATAAGTTTTAAGAAAAAAATATTCATTTTAAATAATAGACATTTCGATGTGTTGAGGTTTGGATATTTTGCTGGTTATGGATTATGTGTTCTGAATATAAATGCAAATCACCATTTAAAGTATCATATCCGAATTCAGAGTCTTCTTTATCCTTTTTCCACAATGTATGTTTGTCTGCAAACAAATCTCTTTTATGGCGTCGTCCAGCATTTGGAGGTGCAACCATAAGTTCGTCAAACAGCACCCCTTCCTAGAACAACAGTTATGAATTTTATTTACCATTTCATTAATTAGACGGCATCTGAATAATAATTTTTAAGGTTTTCCTTTCACAGAAGTGTGAAGCGAATACAGAGGAGAGACAAAGTGCGTGTCTGAAATGACAAATTATGTATTATGCTTGTAAATATTTTATAGGACGCTGGTACGCCTAACCAAATTACACAAAGCGTATGGTGCTCTAACTGTCATTATAAACAGTGGTCGATTTAAAATAACTCACATCAAAATAAATCAACTCCGCAGCTCTAGATTTTCTACAAAATTTGGGTGACGGTGATTATTTTTGTCAGATGTTCTATTTATGGTCATACTTAAATAATTTTTAATATATTTTTAATGTTAGACAAGTACATTATCCTTTTGACCTCTCTTTATTATCATAACTTTGGAGAGTTATTGGGATTTTTTTGATAAGATGTAGAATGTGTAGGTATAAAGAGGGCCCCCTTGGCGAGGGCCAATACTTACTACGTAGGTATGATTGGGTGCAGATCCACCAAGGCGATGAGATCGGATATTTAAAAAAGTCCCTGAATTAATGTCGTGGTAAAAATTCATGGATTTGGCTATTTTATGTAAATCAACCTGAAAAATACATGGATAATCAAATAAGTTGAATCAGCAACTAGATCTACTGTCTGTATTTTTATAAGACATTTTTCATGCAGATGTTCTTGTCATTTTTGAACCACTACATATAATAAATCATTTTAGCTGGTACATCGCTAGGTTTTTGCATTATGTATACAATTTTGCATCCTTTACATAAAAATAAAATTAACTTTTTGCACTGGTCTTAGAGTAAGTAAGATTATGATAATTACTGGTTTATATTCCTCCTTGAAAATAGTTTTTCCTGTTTTGTCCACAGACACTGATAAATATCGAACATCCTCGTGAAATAAATTATGATTCACCCTTTGAAGTTCAACATTATAAATATTTTCAGGGGTAGATAGTTTAACTCCTAGCACTTTATCAACATTAGGGTCTCCAAGCACATGGATATCTGCTGGGACACTTCCTTGGATTCCAGGCACGTGCGCCTTACTTTTTATTCCTGATACGTGTTGATTTCCCGCGAAACCTGGAAAACAGTAATTATATGATTTAAAAATATGTAAATTAAAAAAAATAAAGAAACAGAAAACTTCAATCATTTTCTATTTGATTCGAAGATGTCCAGAATTCAATCTTTAAATAAAAAAAAATAGCGAGGATCTTTGAAGAACTTGCGTTATAACAAAATAAAAAACGAAAAAACAAATGCTCTTAGATTCGAATCTTTTTATATAAATAACATCTCCCTAGCAAATGTAAAAAGTTAATTTTTACCTGGTTGCCACGGTCTGGACGGATTCCATCGATTTATTGGATGTCGTGTTAGCTGTAAAATGAAAAAAAAAGTTATGAAAATTACTGGAAAAAGTGGCCTGAATTAAAATAAAACTACATGTAGCTGTTTTGAATATTTAAATAGCTGTTTTATTTATCAAAACAATATTTTCCAAAATTTTGCATCGTTCTTTACTTTTTTAAAAAATGTTTAGACATTATAGTTCTTTTAAACTTTTAAATCTAAATATAAAACATTTCAAACAAAATTTCAATTCTTATATACAATACAAAATAGTTTTCGTGCAATTTGTAGCTGTCACTTTTTAGCTCACCTGAGCCAAAGGCTCAAGTGAGCTTTTCTGATCACAAGACCATCACCTCAGTAAACTTTCAGTTCTGATCTGATATGTGCTTTTTCCTAGCTGATGTGCTCAGGTGAGCGCTGTGGCCCCTGGGCCTCTTGTTTCTTACAAGGTGTATATTTAGGAGATGCCAGCAGTCTATTGCCTATCGAGGGTCTAGTTTTATACTATGGGCTACCTATAATCATTAATGGTCATTTTTATGGTTAAATAATAACGGAATAATTGTTTTTATCTGCCATGATACTGCCGTGACGGCTAGTAAATGGCATATGTGGTCTGTTGATCGCTAACCACTACTGTGAGAATTTCAACTGGACAAGAAAATTCCCCAGTTCTTTATAAGGGATCCGAGAACATACTTTTTTTCTTCCTTTCAGGTTGAAAAAAATTGTGTTTTATTGCAATACTATTTCATTTGGTTTACTACTTCAGAAAAATGAAGAAAAAAAATTATTAAACACTTTCCTGTTTGTCTCCATTTGAAAAATAAAACACAGCTTTGTTGTAAAGCACACATTCATTCATTCGAAGAATACTTATTTATTTATTCATTCCACATCAAACTCCCATGTATTATCGATGTAATACATATCAGTTTTTACATATCGTCTAAATTGATAGTTTTGTTATAACTACAATAGTACTGTTCTCTGTGATTTAGGTGTATAACAAATAAACATGATCGATAAATATTGATGAGGTTGATCGAACACCCTTTAGTTTCCCATACGTTAGGGATTGTTGAGTTTGATCGAACACACGTTAGACGCATAAATCCATGTAAAGCTTATTTGAAGAATAAAAAAAATATATCAACAGTTTCATTTTTTTTTATTTAGTAGTGGAAGCAAGAATTTCTTAATTTAATAGTTACACATATTGTTCTGAAATATGTACATTTTCTCTGTCAAGTGTAATTTTTATTAGCTGTATTACGACATTAAAATAAGTGACCTAATCTATCATCTTCACAATTTCATGACGAACTCATAATCAGAGAATAAGCATTTGGTCGAATATCTCTATGTCAGTGCTCCACCCTATACACAAAAAAATTAAGTAATGATTATCATTTTTGAATTTTCAGCTGAAACGTCGGAGATAAATTTTAAAAGATATTAATTTCTGACTCATAATTATTAATTTATTTTGATTTAAACGATTTAAATTCAACAACCTTGACGTGACAAGTACGATGCCAATATCCCATTTTTTATTAATTGAATGTACAGAAATATTAATGAGCTACAATGACAGAACATGGCCAAAATAATTGATGGAAGCAGTCTAAGAGCGACCAGTGTCCAGGTATACGGAAGTATATTTTATGTTTTTATAAGTATTTCTCATATTAGAGGATATAATTAATATGACAGACTATGTCATTGACTTTTATTTTTCCAGACTAGTTAGACAGCTAGGATAATAATAAAACAACATCGATAAGTAGAATTAATAGTATTTTAAAACAAGCACCATATGCTTAAAAGAGTTGTTTCCCTAAGAAAGCATTTAGTAAAGAATTAATTATAAGAAAATTTGAAATAAAATATTCATTTTTATGGATATGAAATATCTAGTTCATAACCCTTCAATTTATGAGATAGATGTAGTATTTATCAACTGAACAGCAGTTTTTTGTCAGGATCTTTCGCTTGCATAAAGAGTCTTAAGTCTAATTTCTTAATTTAACCTTTCAATAATTATGCTAATCAGAGATGTCATTAATACAGATTTTGGGGTTGCCCTAGTCATTTATCAAACCTTTTCGGTTTTATATAATAATCAGTAATAATGAGAGGATCACAAAACTTAATTATTAGAGCGACTTGCAAATTAACATTTTTGACACATGCAGTAATGGCTTTTGCACGATAGATAAAGACGCATTCCATTTCCGTGTACAAAAAGTTTTAAAGACTAAACTTTGGTTCAATAGAAAATTAATTGTTTAACAAGAATAAAGTGAACATGGTTGAGTTTTCAATTAAAATGCATTTAGAATTGACTAGCTTTGCCTTGTGTTTTCACAATTTCTTTATTTTAATCAAAAAATGGTTAAGCAATTTTTATACCTCAGTCATCTGCAATTACTTCTATCACAAAACCTATTTTGAAAATAATTGGATAGTAATATTGTGAAAAGACATACAAATATAGATATAGGCTAGAAAATGGCGTTATTATCTTTTAGAATTTAAAGCATAGATAAGAAATCCTATAAAGACCAAGGAACCCGTAACAAACGTTATTGAAAAAAATCCCCATCCATATGATAAAGGAAGAGGTTTTTCAGATTAAAATCATTAAAAGTTAAAGAAAAACATCCAAGAATTTTTATCAGTTTAGTTCATTTTTAACAACAGTTAATAAATAACATCCAAGACGCGAAGAGAATGTTGTGGTAGACCAAGAAATTATTGCTAGTAATGAAACAGTCAATTACGGTAAGCGTCCGTCTAATGATTTGATGACAAAGAAGTAATTAAAAGATCCAATCGTCGTCTTTTTTTCGGATGATTAAAATTCAAAAGAAATCAAATATAGAAGTAATCATCTAATTAAGCTTTCTTGACTATTATATGAAATACTAACAGAAAATTTTACAACAGATCTTTGACAATTGACAAAGGGGAAAACATATAAAAGAACAAATGTGTCAAAACAAAGATATAAACTACATAGCTTTGCCAAAATAATATTTACGGTTAAAAATTGCCTGACACGGTGGGCAAAACAAAGCTTATAGAAAGGTTAGAGACCCTTAATAAAAATCTACTACATAACTCCTACTCTTTACCACACCTTTCGTTCTAACACAGTTTTGTGATGATAAAATCCCCAGATCAAACTCCTACATCAAAACAGTGACTGGAAGAATTGACCTTCGCCTTACATATATCAAAAATTATAACAGATAGACTATGAAGAGCATACATATTGGACATATTTCTATATTTATTATTTATCAGGTGTTTTATTTAAGAAACCAAGTTGTTTCAAGATTTGAAAATACCCTATTTTATTCAGTGCATGCCTCTTTAGTGAAATATATGGAGATAACAAGCAGTATAATCAAGCTCAAAAGTGAATCAAACAATACAAAATAGGAGCAGAGCAAACGCGGACCTCCGAAACTTTAGGAAAATCTCCCGTAGAGAAACAAGAGAATACAAATATTTGCTGGTAGCTGACTGACAGCATAAGATGCCCCACTTTGTCACAATTTACAATTGCTTATATCAGGGAAGAATCCGATATTTAGTATTTGGTGTATAAACTATGAATTTCCTCCGTTATTGATAAACTACAAATGCAATATACTGTAAACCAACTTTTATTCGTGCGAGAAATAGTCGCGAGTTTAGCGATCTATTTTAACTCGCGAATATTAATCGCCGCGAATCAATAATTTTTTTTTTTTTTTTGCATCTGTAGAAAATGTTTCCTCAGTTGCGGAAATGGATCGTCGCGGCTTGATTTAAACCGATGAATCGCGAATAAAAGATTATGCGAATAATAGTTGGTTTACAGTATTGAATTTTAGATCCAGTAAAATAAATCCAAACTCAATTCGGACAATTTCAGAGAAATACCTGGTGGGGGAGTAAATTCAAGCCCGATGTGCTCAGGTGAGCGCTGTGGCCCCTGGGCCTCTTGTTAAAACTGTAATCTCAGAATATTACTAACCTTGTGTTCCTAACATATATCTTTCGCTGTTTCCACAACCAAACATTACTCATAATTGTTGTTGATAGTCCCCCTGGCCCTGATATTGTTATCATCGAACAATTCTCTTATTTATACTGCCATTTTGGTTTCAAAGGTAATTCGGTCCAATATGCTTCGTTCTGATGTCAACTACGAGAGTACTTGATAGTAGATAAAGGAATTTTTTGAAATCTTTCCTTATTTGCAATTAAGGTAAGAATTTGGAAGAATTAATTAAGAACCTAGTGCACTTTTTTGTGCGCAATAAATATACAGTTTTTTCAATGGGTGGCACTGTAGCTCTCCGGTCTATCAATATATTTTTTCGGAGAGCTACAGATCTGCAGCTATAAAACACCCAATCATCACCACTTCAATTTACTTAAAAAATGACCACCAAAAATTGCTGCCTCTGTTCAAACTGGAATTTTGCATAAAAATTTCTAAACATATTTTGCACTTAGCTTAGGTTGGGCAGAAATACCTTTGCAAATAATTTTTTTTTCTCGTTGACAAATTCATAACACGTGCGTTTAGAATGATTTTTGTTAACATTTCAAGTTGTAACAGATAAAAACTGAGTAAGAATAGCTTTCTATGAACCTACAAAAATTATGTTTATCTTGTTCGGACAATGTCATACGCCAGGGAAGTATTCCAAGAAGAACTCACGACCTGATGTTTTGTTTGTCTATTCAAGAGCAATATCAACAATTCAGAACTTAAGAGTTATCGTTCTTTATCTCCCCCCTAGTGGTCGGCAGAAATGCTACCTATATACTAACTAATTGTTAGTCCATTATTCATACATTGAATATTTGATATCGCGATTACTTAACTTAGCGGAGCTCTTTCGCGATGGAGGTAGGAAACGTCTGTTGGATGGGGACAAATGTGCTATTGAACACAATTCAAGATCGATGATTGTAGAATTTATAAGGATAGATATGTAAAGAATCCTGGTGGAATACCTTGCTCAACAACCGCTGAACCCGTTTAATTAATTTTTGAGAGGAGCTAATCCTGAAATGTTACATTTTTATCGATATTTTTAACTAAGCAGGCTCTTCTCATTAAATTTTCATTGAAAATCGTCACTTTTTTAAGCTGATAAAATATTCTTAACTTTCAATATTTGGCAATATACTATTTGGAGTTCAATTCTTGGCAATATATTGTACTTTTAACATAAAATTGTTCGAATCATTCGATTGTCACTTACTGTTAACAATGCCATATGCCCCTGTAATCTCGCGAAATTTTGAGCTTTCTTGACTCCCCCGCTAAAGAGCCCTAGTAAGTTAGATAACTGTGAGGTACTCGCGATATTACGTATTGACGACGACCATCACCTCAGTAAACTTTCAGTTCTGATCTGATATGTGCTTTTTCCTAGCTGATGTGCTCAGGTGAGCGCTGTGGCCCCTGGGCCTCTTGTTTCTTACAAGGTGTATATTTAGGAGATGCCAGCAGTCTATTGCCTATCGAGGGTCTAGTTTTATACTATGGGCTACCTATAATCATTAATGGTCATTTTTATGGTTAAATAATAACGGAATAATTGTTTTTATCTGCCATGATACTGCCGTGACGGCTAGTAAATGGCATATGTGGTCTGTTGATCGCTAACCACTACTGTGAGAATTTCAACTGGACAAGAAAATTCCCCAGTTCTTTATAAGGGATCCGAGAACATACTTTTTTTCTTCCTTTCAGGTTGGAAAAAATTGTGTTTTATTGCAATACTATTTCATTTGGTTTACTACTTCAGAAAAATGAAAAAAAAAATATTAAACAGTAAACACTTTCCTGTTTGTCTCCATTTGAAAAATAAAACACAGCTTTGTTGTAAAGCACACATTCATTCATTCGAAGAATACTTATTTATTTATTCATTCCACATCAAACTCCCATGTATTATCGATGTAATACATATCAGTTTTTACATATCGTCTAAATTGATAGTTTTGTTATAACTACAATAGTACTGTTCTCTGTGATTTAGGTGTATAACAAATAAACATGATCGATAAATATTGATGAGGTTGATCGAACACCCTTTAGTTTCCCATACGTTAGGGATTGTTGAGTTTGATCGAACACACGTTAGACGCATAAATCCATGTAAAGCTTATTTGAAGAATAAAAAAAATATATCAACAGTTTCATTTTTTTTTATTTAGTAGTGGAAGCAAGAATTTATTAATTTAATAGTTACACATATTGTTCTGAAATATGTACATTTTCTCTGTCAAGTGTAATTTTTATTAGCTGTATTACGACATTAAAATAAGTGACCTAATCTATCATCTTCACAATTTCATGACGAACTCATAATCAGAGAATAAGCATTTGGTCGAATATCTCTATGTCAGTGCTCCACCCTATACACAAAAAAATTAAGTAATGATTATCATTTTTGAATTTTCAGCTGAAACGTCGGAGATAAATTTTAAAAGATATTAATTTCTGACTCATAATTATTAATTTATTTTGATTTAAACGATTTAAATTCAACAACCTTGACGTGACAAGTACGATGCCAATATCCCATTTTTTATTAATTGAATGTACAGAAATATTAATGAGCTACAATGACAGAACATGGCCAAAATAATTGATGGAAGCAGTCTAAGAGCGACCAGTGTCCAGGTATACGGAAGTATATTTTATGTTTTTATAAGTATTTCTCATATTAGGGTGTCCTGTCCTGGATTTGTCCACTTAACCTTCAAAGCCCCAACCCTCCCAAAACAGTAACATGTATATGGGTTGCTATACCCTGAAAACAATGCTTTTGTCCTTGAAATGAAAGCTTCTTTGCATTCTTTGGGTATTATAAGCAGATTTTTTTTAAAGTCTGTTCTCTCTCTCTCTCTCTGCTTTGATATTTCTGTGTGCTTTTATGAACTATTAAAGCGAAAAAATATAAGTGACTCAGTCTTTGGTTGTACTATAGATAAATGTCCACAAAATACGAAATAAGGTTCTATTTGAGGAATAAAACTTTGCAAACAATTTGTTTTATTTTCTGTTCTACCGAATTGTATGTAAAATAACTAAGTTTGCATTTTTCAACAAAGACAAAAATGTTAAATATATTTGATATTTGCATTAAAGGCGAGTATCCACATAAAGTGTTAAATGAAGACATGAAAATGACAAATGGTAATCATTTTAAAAACTGTAAGGAAACCTGAAACACAATTAATAAGGGGTTACTTGTATTCATTTGATAAAAAGTAGATCCACTGTTCTAAATTCTTGGAAAAAAACTGTCGTCTTTAAGGTTAACCAACTAATACAGCCTTCATTTGAACTGCAGTTTTATGTAGCCTTGTGTTTATGCCTTTTACCCACGTTTACATGTGTTTCTCATGTTAAATAGCCGGTTCCTTCTGTTAACATTGTAGATTGGTCTGTTAACACACTTTGTAGATGCACTTGCATGTTTTATGCTGAACAAAATAATAAAGGTTTGTGGGACAGGTATGAAATGATGACAGCCAGAAGTTTTTTTAGAATACAAGGTAGTGGCTAAGCGACCAAGGTGTCCATTTTGGGCTCATTAATGACTTTTTGTAATTATGATAATTGATTACTTACTGCTACTAAAACTTCTCACGATGTCTGCAGGTGTCGGTAGGTCACAAGGAAATCCAAGTATCAATTCTGCTATTTTCGTCCATAGAAACTAGTTTTACATTTCTCTCAGATTCCCCTATAATGGACAGAAAAGGATTATAGTTTTTATGTTTATATTATATTTGGCTACATCTAGTTTTTTTCCCCAATTAAAACATATTGCCTATGAAAGTTTGTCGACTTCCTTGACTCAAAAATCAAACACATTTAAAAGAAAAGAAATACTAGAATAATTGAAATACTTGCGAATCTCATTTTTAAACTTGAACATCTTACAAATTCTAATTACCCATGTCTTTAAAAAATTAAACAACTGTTGAAGATTGATCCGTGGTTTTGGCGGCAATGTATGTAACTACAAGTTTCATTGATATTCTCTATGAAAAGTAACCAGGTATTTCTCTGAAATTGTCCGAATTGAGTTTGGATTTATTTTACTGGATCTAAAAGTATATTTGGATTCAGAGCACGTGAAGAAAGTCATTAAATTACGTGATAAGATCTTTAATTTTATTTCTTATACCTTATTATTTCATTGGCAATTTATGTTTAAGAATTTGGAAAACGCTGTAATTACCCAGAAGCTGTTTAGCCTTAGTACTGTGCACTACATATTTTGTTTGTGGTTTTTATATTTTCTATTGGTGATACAGAATATCTTAGGTAATCATCATTTCTAATATAACAACAAGTTATATGATGTTATTTCTCATAAAAATGCCAAATTATTTTTCTATTTTACAGCAGTAAAGTCTGAAAACACAGGTAACCAACTATTTGATCTCCAACAAGTTGCCCTGAAGACAGTAAGCAGTCAAGCGTGACCAACGAAGGCACTATTACGCGAACGTACGACCGTGATTAACCCCCATTACGAGCATGACGGAAAATCAACTACTTCCGAAGAGCTAGCTTTTTCTTCAGAGTGATCGGCGAACTCGTCAACGAAAAAAGCTCAAGCGCAACTACCATCCAGCCAAGCCTGTTCGTTACCAAGTTCACGATTACAGCTCTCGGGTGCAACGCCTGCAATACTACACAAAGAACCAAAAGAGGCTGTACATAGAATGGGAAAACATTTTAATTCGAAATTCTTTCAATGAGGAATTTACAAATAACTTCAGCTGTTGGGACCATCGTCGATGTGATTTGAATCTTGTTTTTATATATTTATTTTTTGAGTGATATTATTAACTATAATGGAATTTACACAAATCATCAAGACTTATTTGCTGACGCTCTTTATATCCACATGTACATGTTATTCACAGTATCAAGATAAGGTAAGATATTGGATATCTTTACTTCAGAAAGCTGTACTATTACATGTTTTTGATGACAGCAGTTTAAATTGTCTGAATCTATTTTTTAAATAACAATAGTATGCTAATTTAAATAAAAAAGGACTTCAGAATGCCGCTACCAAAAATAATATCTTAGGAAGAACAAAGCCTATATTCGCTGAACGGAAATATCATTGTACAAAAAATCTTGAAAGTTTTAATTATGAAATGCAGAATATGAATTGAAAGATAAAATTTATATTTTTGAAAAGATGAAATTGACATTCTGATCACATAATCTTAACGACTGAGTAACAACCAAAATGTAAATTTTAAATCAACGACTGTCATTTTTCAAGAGGAAAATATGCGATTATAAAGCGACACTCGGTGATTTTCTTGAAATAAATTAAGAGTTCCTTTTTTATGATAAATGATTGACTAATGAAATGTTTTCTGAAGAACTTGACAAAAAAACTAACATTTAAATGATATTTTCTTGACCTATGGCAAGCACATTGGTAAAAGAACGTGGTTTGACTAAATGATTGAGAAATTCAAAAATAACTCCAATTTTCCTCAATACATGTATAGTGTATTTAAATTAAAAGGTCATTTTTAAAGGGTCATATACAATTAATAATAGGGAATAAAACGGGGAATATAGGAAACGCACTGATTTATGACGTCACAATAGGAACTTCCGCAGGAAAATAATAAACATTTTCATTTTATACTGCATTATCAGCCAAAGACTGAGTCACTTATATTTTTTCGCTTTAATAGTTCATAAAAGCACACAGAAATATCAAAGCAGAGAGAGAGAGAGAGAACAGACTTAAAAAAAAATCTGCTTATAATACCCAAAGAATGCAAAGAAGCTTTCATTTCAAGGACAAAAGCATTGTTTTCAGGGTATAGCAACCCATATACATGTTACTGTTTTGGGAGGGTTGGGGCTTTGAAGGTTAAGTGGACAAATCCAGGACAGGACACTTCTTTATAATCCTTACCATTCTTATGGAGAGAGGCGATATTGAGAGGACAAGAAACATGTCTATTTATAGAAACTATCTAGAGTTGATGTAAAGTTAACGATGTCATTATGTTTTCTTGACACTTTTTATAAGGATCTGTAAAAAATATCCATTAATATCTTTCATGGCTTTATAAGCGACCTTGTATAACGAAGATTTAGATAGCGAACATGTTTTTATTCTCATGCTAACGGAAGAATTAAAAAAAAATCTGTAAACTAAATGCCTACCTTATTTGTCATTGGGGTATTCGATTTGTTTTTCTTTGAATGCATAGTTTATAAATAAGATAATGGGATACAAATTACTGAGAAGAATAACCAGTGTATTTAAAAGTATATTAATCATTATTTTGTAATAAAATGTTAATGATTACTTTCTAAAATTAGTTGAAAAGTTGCAAACCCTTTCAATTATTTCTCAGTATTTATAAAAAGAAAGGTTGGGGTCAAAGAAGAAACGATTAACGTCAAGTCCCTGATGTAATTAAACAAATAAGATATGCTTACGTTGTTCATATCCAAATACCTACAGACTTATATAAGATTAGCACACACAACATCAGGACTGCTCCCCTGAGGGCTTTCTACCCGTAATGGAGTCAGTATTAGTGTATCTAAACTGTAGCTACTGTAGCCCTGGGCCACTTTGCTAAATGATTCACAGCAGGGTTTGTGTTATTCGTATGTTTTCTAATGTATGTTATTTCTAAAGGCAATCCTTTCACAATTTTGGTGTTGTTAAAGAATCTCAAATAACTCAAGAGGTGAATCATTTATATTTAAATGAGAATCATAAAGTTGAAAAATTTGACAAAGTAAAAGCATAACAAATAAGTTCCATTGTGCTCCGAAAATAAAAAAGAAAACACAGTCAATCACTTTTTAGATATAAATACTATTTAAATTTGCAGATTTTGAATTTAATTTATTCCAACCCAATTTATGCCCTTTAAAATTGATTGATATAGCTGCACCGCTAAGCGGTGTATTTAAATTAAAAGGTCATTTTTAAAGGGTCATATACAATTAATAATAGGGAATAAAACGGGGAATATAGGAAACGCACTGATTTATGACGTCACAATAGGAACTTCCGCAGGAAAATAATAAACATTTTCATTTTATACTGCATTATCACTTTAATTCAAAAGAGGTTGAAGAAATTAAATTTGTTTAGAACAGAAACTTCCATCATGTTTATTTGTAAACAAATAGTGTAGACCGTTAAGGGACAGGTCAAAATACAAAAAAAAAAAAGACTTGCTGCCATGTTGTCTGTGATTAAAATCGACAATTGTCTTATAGGACATTGACAAGGTAGGCTAATGCTAAGGCAAATCTCCACCATTAGTAGACTGTTACAAAAATCGTTTGTGACGAATTTTTTTTATTAATATCAGAGTTCCTTATGGTTTAGACAGAATAAAGTTCAATGAACGTGATTTCAGCCTTTGTCAAGCATTTTATACCAAATATTCATTTGTTCTAAAATCACTTACCATGAATTTATTCAGAATTGCAAGATTATTTGAAGTTAAATTCTGCATACTCCATTTTACCATTTGTTTATTAAGATTTGAAGTATATTTGATTAGGCCTAGGTGGCATAAAGATATCAAAAAACAACATCAACGTTATGCCAGCCATTTACTTTTACTTTTAACCATACAAAGTGCAAAATCATTTCTTTCATTATTCACAAAGGGGTAACTGTGATCTTAATATAGAAGCATATTATATACGAGAGGTGGTATGCTTTAATAAGCTTGATTGATAATCCTCGTTAAAAAAATAATCGATAATTATCATTTCTTTCCCAAATTTTGACACGAAATGTTTTAAATTTGCATACATCAAAAATCTCACCAAAACTTTTTATACGCTTTATTTATAACTATTTATACGTATATAACAGTCAGACTATAAAAATATGTATCTGTAATTGTTTTGTTGCAAGCTTGCTACAATCCTTATTCTCAGGATGATTTTTAATCCATTGTTCTTATTACACCAAATATCAAAGCTATGCACAAAGTGAACAGTTTTCCAGTGCTCAAAAGAAAATATCTCAAGTCGTCGTGACGTCTGCAAGTTATTTCAGTTTTCTGATTGATTTCACAAAATGTGTCAATGCAAAGCAAAAGATAGAGTCTGAAATATATAAATGAAGGTTTAACTTTATAACCAACCCTATGCCCCATGTCTTATAGACTTTTGCTGAAGTACTTTTGTTATTATAAGAATACATATACCCCCAAACAGTTGGATGCAATGCCACATAAGTTCCAAAGAACTACATCGTCTGGTTATTTATGGTGACAGTCGAGAATAGAGAATATGGTTGGACCCCATGCATTTCCGTCAGATGTCATTTTTGAAAATTAATAGTAATGCTTTGAAATTTGCTCTTTGGTGTTAATCAACCATTTTATGATAAAATTTGCAAAATTTTGAAATATGTGGCCCCAGGATCAGTGGTTCCTTTGGGATGAGGTGTACAACTGGTTATAAAGTGGAAGTGAATTTTCTCTTAATGTAACTCTGATCTACCTCTGGGTATTAAGTAAATAGAGTTAGCATGCTAAGTCTAAATTATTATAAGCAATGGAACCTCTTTCAAAATTGTGAATTGCGAATTCCATGGCTTCTGGTTTAAAACTTGAACCAAATTTAATTGTTTGAAAGTTGTTGCACAATACTCAGGTGACCTATAAGGCCCGTGGGCCTCTTGTTAAAAATAAAATAATGGATTTATTCCTTATTTTTTGTGTAAATTCTTGTATCTAGAATTTGTAAGATTGGCTGAATTGACCAATCAGAAAAAAGAGTCTATCTAAAAACCCGGAAAATGTGAAGTATTACTAATATATGTATAGTTATCTTTAAAGTGTAAGCTACATAATAAATAATTATAGTTATTTAATGCTACAAGATGATACAGCGAAATGTTATCGTACAGTCTATCTATAGTAGTTTTCACAGTTTTCCCAGAATGCATGACCGTGAAGCCGAGCATGCGTATTCAAGGAATTTGGACTAATTAACATAGTTGCTAGCGCTCGAGAGCGCTAGCAAAAATATAAAAATTTGAATAATTTAGTACCGTACATGTATATCATAATTTATGCTGTATATTTTATTTTTATAAAGAAAATTTTAGAGATAAGGTGATTTAACTTGCTACTATACTCATTATTGTTTTTATCAACAGAACTAGAACACAATGTTGGTTGGCTTAAAAAAAAAGCAATGATGTTTTTTAAAATTTGATTTATTGTGTAGTTAACTAAATAATATTTTAACATTTGTTTATACCTCATATTTATTTTGTATCTTGCATTAATTATCTTTAAAATACTTTAAATTTTACAAAAGTAAATGATTTAAGATGCATATTTGTAGATAAACCACAGAGGGTTAATAAAGACGACATCAGCTGTCGCGTTTTCAACTGGGAGAAAATGAATTGTACGTGGAAACTTGGTGTGGATTATCTCCACATGGAGGATATAAAAGTGGAACTAGTTTGGGCAGTAGCGTAAGTGTATCATTAAACTCACTGAACTCTGAATTCTCTATAAAGATTAGTACTGCACATGTAATAAAAACAAACTCACTAGAATGGCAGTAGACCTAAAATGCCTAATTGATACTAATTTATAAGCATAACCCCAAACACCTGCACTTCATCTTCAGAGTAAAACAGAGCATCATTGCATCAGATTAATGTCTCGTACATGTAAAATAAATTGACACTTAGTAGAGGAAATTATTCCTTTGATGAAACATTCTTTTAGTATAATTATATTGGTTCATGAATTAATATTAACCAGGTTTATATTGGAAGTACTTGATCAAGACAAAAATAATAAAAGATTTAGTTTAACATTAAAAGCTCATTTATATATATAAATCTTAATTTGATTTCTCTTTTATGATCATGTTATGCTCCATTTGATTTTCAGTTATTTTCGTCATGAGTTTATTCTAATCAGCTGTCAGAATTTTTTTTTATGAAAATTTAACAAGACTGGATCACCAACATCTAACATCTGCGGCAATTGTTTTTGGCCTTAAGCTGTTTACAACTTTCTCATGGAACAATAACAATATTTAATTTCTAAGCATTTAATCAAGGCTAAATTATCTAAATAGCTAAATATAGGTTGGACTCATTCATCAAGTCCTTTAGGGAACTTTTAATGTCATCATGCAGTCTGTCAGGAACAACATTTTGGGAATACATGCATATTTGTTTAATTTATGTTTCTCTAATTTGATAATACAAGTAAACAGATGATTTATTTAAGCATAAATTTTCTAAAAGTCTTAATTAGCAGAGAAAATAAATTGCCTAGATTTCCAGTTTTAATTTCGGGAAGGATCTTGTGTAATTCTTGTTCATGGTTTATTTTTGCTAATGGGGCTATTTTGTTACAAATGATAGTTTCATATCTTTTAAAACAAGAAAGCAAGTGCTTTAAAGCAAGAATTTATTACAATTTATTACAAATATTAAATACCACAAATTTATACCATTTAAAATCTTTATGAAATTCCTTTCAATGAAAAATGACACACATTGAATTACATTTCAGCTCGGATAACAAGCAGTATGACTGTCCCCAGCAGACCAATACTTCCTGTGTGTGGGTGTCAGACAACAGTAAGGACCGCCTGAGGTGGAATATGCCCTACAGTATGGGAATCATTGTACAGAACGAGAAAACCAACGACCAAGTCATTACAACTTTCAATCAGAACACAGAGTCTATTGGTATATACATGTAGTCTAAAATTGTTAAATTTTTTTTTAAATGGCAAAAATATTTCTTTATATCAATTTTTTCCACATTTTTTTTGTAAACAGTCACTAAACCTGTCCTTTGACAGACCATATTACATTTTGGGCTTTCCCTTCCATCTATCCTTATATGTTTCTGTTAGTGTCTACTGTCTAGGTTATATCTTTCACACTGTGAGGCCTTTTAAGCTCAAACTTCGTCTATTGATGCATCCTTAGTGTGTCTTGATGCAAAAGTAGGTCACAATGTCCACAATTAAGAACCTTATAGATATACGTTGTTCAATTGTGTCCTGAATCCTGATTGTATTTGCACACTGTGAGATCAAGGTCTATCAAATCTTGTTAGTTGCTGTATTTAAGGGAAATGGTCTGTGACATAGAACCTTATGGTTGGTCACTATGGCCTCATTTGGAATTTAATATACATACAATATGTAATTGATCAAGTTATGTTGGACCATATTTTTCATACTGTGAGGCCTAAGAACATCAAACATAGTCAGATGATGCAGCTGGATGAGGAAGTGTGTTGTGAGCATAAAATAGGTCATGGTGACCTCATTTTAGAATTTTATAGTTATCCATTTAAAAATTGTATTTGGATCTTATACTGTAAAGCCTAGGACTATCAAACCCTGAATTAAAGTCATATATGGTTTTTTTTTATAAGTTCAGAATAACTAAAATTAAGATGATCTTTCTACATGTATTTGTTTTGTTACTTTATATAAAGATAGGACTTTTCTGTAAATAACACAATCTAAATCAATCCAATTTCATAGACATTCGAGATTTAAAACAATAACTGATTTATTTCTGACTCAGGCACAGTTTAAAGTCAATTTAACTATAGAAACAAGGGAATATTTAAGAAAAATATAATAATAATTTGAACATAAATAGCAAATATCATGTAATTCTACACCTCATCTTGTATGTTTATTTTTTACCACAGATACGCCATACTGTAAACCAACTTTTATTTGCAACGACTTTATTTTGGGATTTACCGAGGTAAAACTAGTTCGCACCGACTAATTTTCACGATCAAGCCTTTTTTTATCAGTTGTTAATAGACAAAGAGACTTTAAGGGCTGGTTCGCAGCGAGAAATATTTGCGACGAAGAGGTCGTCGCAAACTTCGCGAAAATTTTTCACACGCGAATAAAAGTTGGTTTACAGTATATAGCTTTAAAATAAAAGAACACATATTGTAGGTTCCACTTTTACTTCAAATTAACGCAGAACTACTTTATTTTTGTTACAGTGCAGCCTGACAGTGTGACAGATGTGGATATTAATCCTAACAGTACATGTATGAACATCCAGTGGAATCACTCGGACAAAAACAACCGTAAACTCTACAGAATTCAGTATAAATCCCAGTGGATGGAGGCAGCAGAGGTATATGTCTGCCATTGCATTCCTAATACAATATACTCAGAAGAATTAAGAAGTTAATGTAAAAGTCTCCTTTTTGTACACATGCATTTTTTTCGCTCACCTTAGCTGGTGGCTTATACGGAAATAAGGAAATTAAAAGAATAACTTAAAAGCAGAAAGAGAGTTCAATTTTCTGATTCTTTTTTTTAAGATAAGAGCCCTATTCTGTCAGATGAAATTACAAAGTAACTTTACAGAATTTGAGGCAATAACCTAGAGAAGATTGAGCATTACTGCTGGTTTCAGAAAAGATTTATTTTACAGGAAATCGAGACAGAGAGGGAGTTTGTAGTGATTTGTAATTTAAAACCTCACACATGGTACACAGTGGAAATCCAAGCTCGACCCCTGACCTCCCGCGGCATAGTAACAGGTTTCTGGAGTGAGGTTGTGGCTAATATGGAATTAACAAAAGAAGATGGTAAAGAACTAAAATAGTTTACTTTATATAATTCTTTTGGAGGCGAATATGATTTGGCAACCTAGCTGAGCAGTATGTACAAAATTTGAAGGTGATTAAATCATTGTGTTGATTGAAAACAGTAAAATTTGTTTTTAGATCACCTGAGTAAACTCAGGTGACCTATTGCTATCTGTTTTCGTCCGTCGTCGTGCGTTGTGCGTTGTCCGTTAACATTTGAACATTTTCAGCTTCTTCTCTGCAACCACTGAACCAATTTCAACCAAATTTGGCACAAAGCATCTATGGGTAAAGGGGAACAAAAATTGTGAATTTCATGGTCTCTGCCCCCCTGGGGCCTGGGGGGTGGGGCAAAAACCACTAAAATTAATGCAATCTTTAAAAATCTTCTTCTTTACTCCTGGACATCAAGCAGTTAAACTGTTTGCATGATTGTAATCAGCATTGAGTCCTCTACCAAAATTGTGAATTTTATGGCCCCAGGGTCAGGGGTTCTGATGTTAGGGCGGGGCTCTATAGATTATATAGTGAAAATGCATTATTTCTTTGAAAATCTTCTTCTCTGCTCCTGGGTATTAAATAAACTAACTAAGTACATAGTTATGATGAGCAAGAGTGCCTCTACCAAAATTGTGAATTTTATGGCCCCAGGGTCAGGGGTTCTGGTGTTAGGGCGGGGCTCTATTGATTATATAGTGAAAATACATGAATTCTTTGAAAATCTTCTTCTCTGCTCCTGGGTATTAAATAAACTAACTAAGTACATAGTTATGATGAGCAAGAGTGCCTCTACCAAAATTGTGAATTTTATGGCCCCAGGGTCAGGGGTTCTGGTGTTAGGGCGGGGCTCTATTGATTATATAGTGAAAATACATGAATTCTTTGAAAATCTTCTTCTCTGCTCCTGGGTATTAAATAAACTAACTAAGTACATAGTTATGATGAGCAAGAGTGCCTCTACCAAAATTGTGAATTTTATGGCCCCAGGGTCAGGGGTTCTGGTGTTAGGGCGGGGCTCTATTGATTATATAGTGAAAATACATGAATTCTTTGAAAATCTTCTTCTCTGCTCCTGGGTATTAAATAAACTAACTAAGTGCATAGTTATGATGAGCAAGCTAGAGTGCCTCTACCAAAATTGTGAATTTTATGGTTCCAGGGTCAGGGTTCGGGTGTTAGGGTGAGGCTCTATAGATTATATAGTGAAAATTCATGAATTCTTTGAAAATCTTCTTCTCTGCTCGTGGGTATTAAATAAACTAACTAAGTACATAGTTATGATGAGCAAGAGTGCCTCTACCAAAATTGTGACCCTAGGGTCAGGGGTTCTAGTGATAGGGTGGGGCTCTATTGATTATATAGTGAAAATACATTAAATCTTTGAAAATTTTCTTCTCTGCTCTTGGGTATTAAGCAGATGAACTACCTATGTAGTTATGATGAGCAAGGACCCTAATCTTCCAGAATTATGACTTTCAAGGCCCCAGGGTCAGGGGTAACATAAGGGGTTTGGGGTGTACTTATATACTGAAACTGGATGAATTGTTTAAGATCTGCTCCTTGGTATTAATCAAATATTTTTGAAAAGCAAGGGTGCCATTTCAAAAATTGTGCAATGTGTGGATCTAGGCCTAAGGGTCAGGGGTTCATGTGTGATAGGGGCATTACTGATTATTGCTGAATATTACTGATTACTTGAAATGCATTTTTTGTTCCCCCACCCTGCCTATGGGTATTAAGTAAACAAACTAAGCAACTGCTAAGTGTATTGTTATGATGATCAATGGTGCCTCTTTCAAAATTGTGAATGCCATAGCATCTGGCTTAAAACATGAATCAAATTAAATCACTGGAAAGTTGTTGCATAATGCTCAGGTGACCTATAAGGCCCATGGGCCTCTTGTTTGGTTTCCCTCTCATTTTATAAATTAAGTTTAATTACTGTAGATCACTAAATTTTCACGACACCTTATTTTTGCAAGATATTCATTGACTCTTGATAAGTGAGACAAATTTTTTCAGGAATTGTGGTAATTGCTCTATATAACCCTAAGGAATACTACAAGTATTATATGCAAGAACTAGATTTTCGCGAGCACTCTATCTCGTGTTACTAAGTGAAAATAAAGTTCTTCCAAATAAAAAGTGATTTACAGTATACAAGTGGCAAAAATCTCTAGTTTGTTGAATCAGTCTTCTTGAAAATTGATGCAGTAAGAATAATGATATTCGTTACTTAATTATGATGATTGACTACCGATAAACATGATTAATGTCTGCTTGCTTAGAAAGTGATTTGCATTTTGATTTTTTTTTCACAGTATTTATGATGGTAAATTAATCACATTGTCACTAATAAATGGTATTTAATGTAATTTGATCATGCAACCATTATTAAAATAATGACTTAACATCCGATAAAGAATAATGATTTTTACCAGTAATAAAAAGTCTTGATTGAGGAGGGGGAAAATGAGTACATGTAGTGGCTTTGAATTTCCTAATGTTCATCAAGAATTAAGTTAATTATCTGCATGTCTCCATTGTAAAACACTGCCTCATCTTGCATTTGGATATTGAATTCTCACACTGACAAAGTTATGATCATCCTTAAAAAAATCTCAGGATGATAGTAGGCATTTAAAACTTCACATTTTCAACAGTCCCAGAACCAAAATCTAAGGAGCTTTAAAAGAAATTTGTAATATGATTGGTTTAAAGATTATGATTAAAAAAATGATGCGAAATCTTTCCCTTTAATTTGTGCCTATTGTGCATCACAGCTGAGTTCTTTCTTTAAGAATTAGGTAAATTCAATTTAAATTTATCTTCAAGTTTATTTTTACTTTAAAAGTCCATCTAATTGAACAAGAATGTGACTCGCTCTCTATTTTTCGCACAATCTACTTTTGTTGCAATAAATATTTTTTAATGGGAGATGTAAGGAATATGATGTTTATAGCTTTTCCAAGCCATAGTATCAAGTAAACAATATACTTTAATTGACCATGTTCGAGGGCAACATGCGTTTTGTCGGACCCAGGAACCAAACTGTTTGGTTTGAGGGTCGACAAAACGCATTTTGCCCCGAGAACACAGTCAATATATGTTTTATTATACCTTTCATTTTAATATTTTCTGACATGCATATATCTTGTACTGTCTGAACACCAAGGAATGCAAATGACGTAAGCGGTCCAACATCTCATCGACAGGTGTAACAACTCACTCAGCAGTCAAACATCAATTTTTTTTTATGCCTGTTAAGTAAAACATTAGAAATATTAGAAATTTTTTGTATAGATTTGTATAGAAACAAATTTTTGATATATAACAATTGAAATGTACGTGTATTAACTAATACTTTCATCATATTATTTTCCTTATTTTAGTGCCATCGGGGGCACCTGATGTACGTTTGGGGAGTTATGCTGAATATCCTTGTGGCTTGAGATTTTGTCGAAAAATTATTGTTTACTGGAAGGTAAGATTGGACCATTACAGTAAAACAAGCATATAGGGGAGGAAGGGGACACACTTATAATGAATTGATGCTTACAATGAATTAAGTCACTAATTTCATCATGACTGTAAAAGTTTATTGTAAACATGATTGTGAAAACAAATTAGGAAGCAAAATTGTTTGTCGATCATGGCACAGTTCTACAAAATGGGAATGAATCGAAATTTAATGTATTTTCTTTTTTCAGCCTGTGAAGAAAGATCAAAGCAATGGTGAAATTTTACACTATCACGTGTCACTAAAGGATCTACAAACAAGTGTAACAATCCCTAGAAGCATAGGCAATGTTACTAACCACGAGTTCAGTCTAGATATCAACCATGCTTATGAAATTCAAATTAGGGCTGCTACTAAAGTGGGCACATCAGAACATGCAGCATTTGTCTACATTCCTTCACAGAACAAAGGTAATAAAACTTAAATTTAGTTTTCTAAATCATACATGAGTATCTACGTGAAATTAGCCCATGTGTAAAGTACTTAAAAGAAAGCTTTATAGAAATCCAAATTCTTCTTCCTTCAATTCTATATGGTTAATGGTTAATTAAAAGATTCTTGTTAATTATTAATTTATGTTCATTGTAGAACCTGAGCATCCTGATGAATTTTTGGTAGAACAGTCCAATATTGATTCAGACAAGGAGCAGATTGATATCAGCTGGCAGAGACCCTCCTCCCTAAGCCCTGCCACCCAGATTATGTCTTATACCCTGTACTGGTGCCGGGGGGCCCATCTCATCCAAAACTGTCAGGTGGGAATCAAGGATACAATCAGATTTGTTAATTTTATGCTAAATAGCATTAGATTTTGAAAGAGAAACATGATTTTTATAAATTCTGGCTGGTTTTATAACTGGAATTTGAAAGCCCCATTAATGGAGCAACAGGATCCTTTTGAATGATGCCACTGATAGGCAGAAAATTTTCTTTTGACTTAATGCTTTCATTTGATCAGTTCCATGACTGACATTTTAAACTGATAGGACTGAAAAACAGCCTCTGTCGCAGAAGAATCATTGGTATTTTCAATGTCAAGAAGCTTGAAAGGAGGAATGTTGTTATCTTAGAAGTATATATCTACACACTGAAGTCCAAGTCAGTCAGGGTGTGATGTGAGCTTAGATCTCTGACAACATTTTCCTGTTCCTGGTTAGTATAATTTACAAAAGTTTATCTTCATTTCAGGAACCTATCACGTGGAAGACTCTACATCCCAATAATACACATCACACCATTAAAGTAGACAAAAAGTCTGTACACAATATGTTGTTTGGGATTTCCGTGGAAGTCAGGTCCCCAGGCTCTGGTTCACCCAACTGGACAAGTTCTGGCATTAAATGGAATACCTGCATCTACAAGAAAAATGGCAGTAAGTATTTATTCTTACATTAGATTAAAAATGTTTTCACATAAACCTTCGGATATAATGTTTTGAATTTTTAGGTAGGTTAGACTCTTAAAATAAGTTTTTCAGTGATAAAATGTTCTTCGTTGCCATTAAAAAGAGGGTTTTTTTAACGAAAATGATTATAAGAAATGAAGTGTTTGAACTACATGTGCTCCATTTTCAATTGAAAACAATAGGTAGGCTATCATACAAGGTTTAATAGTTTTGCACTGATGGAGACTATAACAATATTCATAGACAATAAGTTTAACCAAAACCGTTTCCTTTTACAGAACCACTAATTGCCCCAAAGAATTTTCATCTGTCTCCGTACAGTCCTGAAACCAGTATTAAAGTAGAGTGGGACCCATTCCAGTGTCACGAGACTGCTGGTTATATACAGACGTACAAGATAAACTACTGCATGGCTGAAATGTCAGGCAACTGTACAGGTGAGTCAAACCACAGAGTCAACCATATTTAGCTCACCTGAGCCAAAGGCTCATGCAAGCAACCATGGTCAAAATTTTTCTTATGTTGATCAGCATTGTTGTCATAAACTTCTCAAAATTCTATCTCCTTCTCCAGGACCCTTGGTTTAAAGTTAATTAAACTTGCTTCAAAACATGCTTGTATATTGTGTAAGAGACATATTCAATGTAACTGTGTTGGTATTATATTTATGCCCCCCTTTGAAGAAGGGAGTGCATATTGCTTTGCTGCGGTCTGTCGGTCCAAGATTCCGTCCATTTTCTTCACAATTCTTGCACATACTGAAATGAAACTTGGTATACAGATTTATCATATGAATATCTAGGCCAAGTTTTTTTAGGGTATGATCTAGCCATTTTTGACTGAGTTATGCCCCTTGGACTTCCAATTATTTGCAGTTTCCATTCATTTTCTTCAGAGGTTGCACATACTGAAATGGAATTTGGTATACAGATTTATCATATGAATATCTAGGCCAAGTTTGTTTTTGGTATGTTGGAGCAATTTGGGACAGAGTTATGCCCCTTGGACTAAGAAAAATTCCAATTATTTGGGGGAGACAGGCATAAGTGTTTTACAAACATCTCTTGTTGATTATTGCATAGGAGACCTATTTGATATAACTGTGTTGGTATTAATTATAATTATTTATTTTATTGTATAGGAGACTTATTCAATGTAACTGTGTTGGGTAGAGAACACAGTACAGTTGTTCCTGATCTGGAGCCTGGATTTACCTACAGATTCCAGATGGAGGCGGAGGCAGAAGGCGGGATTGGACCAAGCACAGATCCGGTGTATACTACTATTCCTATAGCAGGTCTGTTAGGAGGAGATAATTGTGGCGTTGTCCTTTACTGTAACCATAGTCCAACTATTCTCAGTTCTGCAATGCAAATTTAAAGCATGAGGTCAATATTTTTTAGTCTAGCTTGTTTATGAATTGTTCAAGTGATTTTGAACTACCTGAACTTGTAGAGATATTTCAAAAGTGCAAAATATCATTCATTTACATTTTCTTAAGGCATATGCATGATAGTGAAATCATATTTTTTGAAACAACTTGAATTTTTTCTCCTTTGATCTAAGATTGGGACATTTAATTTTAGTCTTTGTCTCGCTATCTGTATGTCTGTCTGACTTTTTGTCCATAAAAAAAACTTTTTCCTTGCTTGCTCATAACTTTTAAATGGTTTGTGCTAGGGTTTTCATATTTTCTTGTCCTCCTTGTGACACAATTCTTGCTTTTGTAGCTTTGGAGACAGAGAGGATAGTGGTTATCATAAGCATAGTCCTGGTTGTGTTTGCATTAACCTTATGTGGAGTCATCATATGTATAAGGTCAGACTACTTTGATTACATGGATTTAAGACTTTATTCGTAGCATACACATGTAGTATGATGATTGACCTATATAACTTGCATATTTGCATGATTACCCGTACTAATGATGACCTTGGCCTGTTTTCCAAATATAAAAAAAACATGGCTATAAGACCCAAATCTACTTTTTGCAATTTATTTTATTATTTACCAGCTGTGATTTTAATCTGAAGAATAAAAATTAAGATATTTAATTTTATGCAAGTGTGCATGATCTCATAAGAGTGAAATTGGCATAATTTTAAAACTTTGTCATAATTTTAGTCTTAGTTGTCAGTTCTTTTGTAAAGGGGGCACCAAATCTAGAAAAAAAAATGCATGTACGTGTAGTTACATTTATTACTAAAAAAGTTTTTATTATGTATAACATTTAATGTTTATTTTCATCAGGAGGTGTTATCACACTGTGAAGAGTAATCTACAGCCATATGATATTGTCATTCCTAATGTTCCTCTTCCACCCGTGGTAAGATAATTGTCTTTAAACATGTTAAAACACCAGGCCCCGGGATCATGAAGCATCTTAAGCTTAAGTCAAAAAATGCCTTAGATGCTGAAATTTTTTAGAGGTCAAGCAGCCCAAAATGAAAATGCTTTCCTATTTTGTATCATCAGCCTGCTGTTGCATGCAACTTATGAGTTTCCATTAACAAGTTTTAAAGATTTTATAGATAATTGAAATTTTGACTTAAGTCTAAGTCTGTTTCATGATACCGGGGCCTGGCCCCAGGATCATGAAACAAACTTAGACTTAAGTCAAATTTTCTATCGCCTGTAAAATATTCATTAATTGAGGGATTTATTTCGAAATTTGCAGATAACAACTCTTTTGAGAAGCAATATTGAAAAATATTTTAGTTTTGGTCTTCTCGACCTTTACAACATTTTATAATAAAATAAAGATTTTGACTTATGCTTAAGATGTTTCATGATCCTGGAACCAGAAGTCTTTACTTTAAAGTTTGTATTTTTTTAACAAATTGTTTTTCATATCCAAAATTTAAAAAAGCACAGTTGTTAATGTTTTTTTATGATTAAAAAAGTGTTAAAGTGCCATTGAAATGAAAACTATGGTAAAAGTTTCCAAAATGAGATGAAAATTAGGAAATTGGTTTTGATGTCTTTTAATTTACTTGGGCTTTAGAAAGTCCCAGCTTCAATGCAAGTGAGCTCATTTCTGGAAGTGAGTAAAACTCATTGCATGATACTTTCAATAAATGGGAATATTTGTGGAGATGGTCATTATTCTTTTTATGTGTACAAGTTTGTTGGAGAACCTTGGGTGAATGCATGTTAAAATCTATTTTCTCCCTTTACATCCTAATTATTCCTGCTTTTATCATCAGCCCATCAGAAAATAAAGTCTCTCAATATTTTTTATATTAATTTGAACAATTCTCAATTATCAGGTAATCACATATTCTTAAAAATTCTACTGTAAAGAGTAAAATTTGGGAGAAAATAGTTGTTGAACTGTGTGTGTAAAAGATTACTCGTCATTTTTTCCAGCTTTTATTTATTCATATACAGGTATATGGTATGCAATGTTAAATATTTACCTGATGAAAGGTGTATCAGTTTGTCCTGCAACTACCAGTTGAATTGACTGAATAAAGAACATAAGGGTTAACCATACATTCAGTCAAGATTGCCTTAATCCCTCACGCATTTTGATATCTTTAAATTGTGAGCATTGTGATGTCATCTATATTCCATTATTTACACCATGGCATCTTTTTTTTTAACTGCATTAAATTGCCTAAATTTGTTAAAAATAGCTTGTTTTGGAATTCAATACATAATTTATAATGCAGGATAAACATAATTCATGTCATAAACAGTCTTAAAATATGAGTGATATTTGGGCTCTGGTTGATAGAATGATAGATTGCTATGGCTCAGGAAGCCTTGCCCTGAGCCTATTACATTTTTTTCCTCTTGCCAAATATTACTAATATTTCAAGATAAAAACTATATATTTCATATGTCTTTGCACTCTTGTTTCATGTGGTTGTTCTTAATTACATAGTTATATATATGTAAAATATATGTTTCGGTAAATGTTGAATTGTTCAGGTTGAAGAAAATTGTAAACCTTATGGTTTAATTAAATTTATTTTACACTGATTTAGTCTGTCAGAAGTCTGATTAATTGAAGTTAATATTTGCTTAATCATCAAGATATAACTGTAATTTGGCAATATTTTCAGAATTTTGGGAAAAATATATCAAAGGTCATACAGATATTACCGGTAATTAGGGTAGACCTAGTTTTGTGATATGTACTCCCAGTGGTTTTCTATGTAATCTATATGATAAACTACTGATGATAATTTTATGAGGATTTATTTTATTTTATGCAATTTTGCAAAGAAAGTGAAAATTAGATTATCATGAAAACTACCAGTTATAGGAGAGGTAATTCAGTGGATATTGCTAAAACAGGTCTTAAGAAACTGTATTAACAATGTATTAAAAGTACTTTTAGAAATAAAATGTTGTTGTGAAAGCTGCATACATATAAAATGAAAACATCGGTCTAATGGTTGTCCTTTTCTCTACAGCCTGACTTTCCAGTTCCATTCATCCCTGCAAAACCTTCACTCCAGTGTAAAGCCCCCCAGGATAACAATGATGACGATGATGATGATGATGATGATGATGATGACAGCATTTATGCTAAAATCAACGAGCCAGACTCCCACCCTTCCTCACCAGGAGAGGGCGCTGCTAATGTTCCTCTTCTGAATAAGAACAATGACAACAGTTCTCAAGTCAAGGTAAAAAAAGTCAAAAATGCATGTGCCAATATTTCGAGTTAGCCTGGTTCTAATTTTTTTTGTCTTACACAATGTCTACTAGTAAAATATTTTTAAAAATCCAATGAAGGTTTAATATACATGTACATGTATTACATATTAAAATCAGCTACTTTTTGATTTGGTTTTACTATAGTAGGTACAGTTAAATATATTATTTATATGACTAGCAGTAGAAGTTACTTTCTCTTTTTAAGAACAAAAGTGAAAAAATTAATTCATGTACAGAATTTCTCTTTATGAGCAATTTTGAATATACACATGTAGTCATGTATATACAGCTAGATTTTCCGTACATTGATGCGATGCCATTTGAGAATGTTTGTATTAGAGAAAATAACATGTAATCTAATGTTGTTTTAATTGCAGGCACAAACATTAGATGATGGAGTCAATTTCAAAAACAATGTTTATCTGGCTGATTCTATTAGAAATGGAGTAATGAACAGTGCTGAGACACTGCTATGTCGACTTCACCCATCACATATTGCTATGTACTCTTACAATGGGGGCAAGCTCCTCCCTAAAGTCAAAAACCTGGCACCCCAAGAAGTGAACCCGATGTCCAAGAATCTGACAATTGACACAGCAACCTTGGCTGCTTGTTCACCTTATGGTTGTGTGGATGTGACAGGCAAAGCCTACTCTGAAAAACACCTTTGTACACACAATGTTACTCACACTGTAGCACCAAAGACGTGTGATTCTCATAATCTTACAAATGATTTGTCAGGTTCATCATTGGGTAGAAATGGTCATGTGATCAACAGTGCTACAGACCCAAGAGAAAACTACAACATACGTATGACTCTTGACCGACGAAAACAGCTTGAAAGCTTCACTGAAAATAACATTCCATTCAATTTGCATAATTCTTGTGTAGGAGATGAAAGGTTTCATGTAAATAACCTTGAGGACACTTTTGACATGAATGAATCAAATTACCTTCTAGATAGTAGCCAAAACTACCCAATCACTTCTTACTGCAAAGCAGAACCTGATCCCAATTTTTTAGTGGAACCAGAATTTTCAAATGACCTGAATATTCCCAGATCAGGATTGAGTGGATATGTGGACTACAATCAGTATAACATCCAGTCTGGTATTCCTCCAATGACAGACTATGTTACAACCAGTGCCAGTGAGAGACTCATGAGAAATTCTAAAGAGTCTGGTAACCAGTTAAACGTGGCGGCGGGTACCAGACCAGTGAGTGAAGTGGTAACTGTACCGCCCCATTTCTACGGCTCGCTATCTCTCCTGGATGATGATGGGGAAGTGACAGAGCTTTAAATCATCTTTTATGATGAGCTTTAAGTTTTTGAGCTTTTATCTCAATCCTTGCTCAGTGATGATACATACACAGTCTAGCTTAATTCAAGTCTCCTTGATCTGACAGTGATGGTATTAAAGAGAATTTAATCTCATTAATGATGACAAATTGGAGTGTTTAAATCTGGATGCTTAATTGAATTTCCTTGATGTCTTCAAAGTGAAAAGTTTTTATCTATATGGCAGACCACAAGGAAGTAATGATTGGGCCAAATATCAAAATGCCAATTTTAAAGCATTGTCACACGGAAGTCCAAATTTGTGAAGTTTGGTGAAAATTATAGCTTGTGTTGACAATGGTAATTTTGTGTGACTTCATTATGAAAGGACAGTTAAGGTCTCAGAATGTTTGCTGTGCTACATCTTCATTCTTTATGTGTGCAAATAACATAAAACAGGTTTGTTACTGGTGTATCAATCAAGTTTTGAAATTTAACTTGACTGCTAAAAAGTGGAGAAATTTCATAGCTAAAGCATGAACTAATGTCCAATTGATATTGATCATTATTTGCCTCATCAGTGTTTGTGGTTCGGTTATCAAATGAATGTTTTCATATTTTGCATAAAATGCATTTATAGTCTTCACTACATATAATGTACATATTCTCTTTTTATGTTGAAATCACTAAACTAGTTTTTTTTAATAAACCAAACTGAAGTCCTACATAAAAAAATATACTGCAAAATCACTTACTTTCCTGGGATTAAATCTTGATTTCATGATTGAAGAAGTGTTCAGTTCTTAACATTTTGGGTGAAGATGAATTCTTAACTTTTTTTAATTCCATTAAAAACATCAGAGATTAAAATAAAAAGTATAAGTGATTTCACAATAAGCGAATCACACAAATGTTCATGAACTTGTAGTGTACACATCTTTGTGAATTTATCAAAATTGTCTTTGATGCTATATATACATATTTTTGTTGTTGATTGTTCTTTTCTGCTCTAAATTGTATTCCCTGGCAATCACTGCCCAATTAATGTGTGTTCAACCAGAGTTAAATCTTAATTTAAATCTGAGCTAGTAGCAAGAATTCTGTTCATCTTCACATTCACAGTGCAAGTATTTTGTACTTAAAGTCTAGCTCCTTTTTTTCATTTGAAATAATTGTAAATGATACATAATAGTGTTGTACAGTTTGAAGTGCTTGTCTATCTATATTTTTGCTATGGGATTTGATTCCTTTGTGTTTTTCTTTCTTCACTGTAACTTGTGTTTGTTGACAAAAACAACTGCATGATTAAGTGCTTAGAACTGGTTTAGAAAACCCTGACAAAGATGCTTCCTATGTTAGTTAGATCAATAGTGCAGTTAGACTGGAGATTAATCAGACCTAACTGAAAATGTGGACTGATTTTAATGAGAGCTATGTTTTTTTTAGCATCTCTCCCCATTTGTCTGAAAGTTGTGATATTTTAAAATCAAACTTGCATAATACATTTATATTATAAACTATGGTGCTTATTGTGATCGTCCTTGTCTACTTTGATGACACATTTATGAAATTTTAAAATCTCTAAGAATAATACTCTGTGTTTAATGTATTTGATCCTAATTAAGGCAAAGCCTATTGATTACATGTACTGCATTTACATTTTATGCATGTTTAGATTATATCTGAAGCAATTAAGCTTTCTCTTTGCACTTACCATATGGAAGTGATGATTTTCACTTATGAAACAAATTTTGCAACTATTTATACTTTTAAATAATGAATTTAAGTGTAAATTTTTTTGACTTAATGTTCATGACATTTTATTTACAGTTGAATCACTGTGCTTATCATTCCATGACCAATAAATTGTAATTAAGACTGGTTGTGAACCCATATTGTTGCTCAATTTGTATGATATCGAAACATTTTTTCCCAGGGTTTGCTGGCTTTTATTTTGTATTTTACCTGCATATGTAATTTGTATTATTTATGACTTGTAAATTTTTGGCAGCAAGATTTATGGATTTACAATTTTGTCAATAATGACTAAATGTGAGTATGTATCACTGTTCTGTTTAACATTCCTGAATAAAGCATTTCCCATCTCTTGTCAGTTACTTGTGTGCCTGTAAATACATGAATTACGTGTAAACCAGGGGGTTTCAGAAAAAACACAGATGCTGCCATCCATTGTGGAGGATATATCAATTAAGTCTTTAACAAATTTGATCTATATCCAAATGAAACATCAGATTCTTTTTTTAGATGAAGTTCATATCACAAAGTTGGATGATTAAATAGACCTGGTATTTTTTTGAGGTCTACAGTTAATACTTTTGTGGGGATATATTTTGCAATTATACTGAAACCTTTCTTGTAGAAGTTATTCTTGCCAAAATAAAGGACTGAAATTAATATAGGTATTACAAGAAGTCTCTGATGAGATTCTGTATCTACTACTTTGAACTTTTAAAATTCAGACAGTGGAAGATAAGTGTTGTTCTATGACTTCCAACATTTTACATTCTCAAAAGAATTCTAATTTTGTATTACGTTTTACTGAATTTGTACTAAAACTAGGATAAAGTGTTTAAAAAGAATTTTTTTTTTAGTTTCCATGGCAACAATGTAAACTGAATCATAACCATTAAAAAAAATCACTGTGACAACATTATTACATTGTACTCAACCTTTTAATTCAAAGTAGGAAAATTCAAAAAAGCAATTCAATAAGAGTAGAATAATTTCAGTAAATTTATTTGGTTCACCAAGATCAGTAATTACATGAATTCAATGAGAGTAATATATTATTTCAGTTGTGAGAGTTTAAGAGGATTAACAGGCATTCCTTGTTCATTCCATTCCTCAGGGTTAACATCATAGTCCACCATGGCCTTCCGTAAATTCACAAAACGCCCCAGAATTCCCACTTCCACTATACGTGTATGGAAATTCTTCCAATGAGGTTTAATAAGACTACATCTAGCTTCAAACAAATCTGCCTCACGTGACAAACTGTCAAAATACACTATAGAGAAGAACAAGAGACTTCGGTACCTCAAGCGTCCATCTCGCTGTGCTTCTAACAGTGAACAAATGTACTTGTCTGTGTTCACATTTCTAACTGGTTCACCTATCAGAAGCATTTCATGAGCATCATCTAGAAGTTCCTGCTTAAAATCTCTCTCAGTGGGGTTTGTTTTGTATAGAAGTCCAAAAAATGATAAAAAGGAAATGTAAATGGAAGCTTTGACTGGGTGGTTCTTGCAGTCCTGAATTGTCTCTTGGGCAACTACCTTGTAGTCATTGTAGATATTATAAATATAATTACCTGAAATAAAAACAAAACATCATATAAGTTTTTACCTTCCAGCAATTCATAAGTTAACATGAGATTTTGTGAAACACCTATCCCTTTCCCCATGAAAATACATTCGAAGAAATGAACAGAAACTGCAAATAATTGGAATATTTCCAAGTCCAAGGGGCATAACTCTGTCAAAAATTGCTTGATCGTACTCAAAAACAGAACTTTATACCTAGATATTCTTATGATAATTTCATTTCAGTATGTGCAACCTCTGCAAAAAAGATCAGAGAATATTTGACAGAGTTATGCCCCTTGACTGAGAAAAATTCAAATTACTTGCAGTTTCAGTTCATTTTCTTCGTAAATGAACGCATTATTGTTCACTCATTTCCTATTCTATGACATTTCTTTACCCCTACTGTTGAAAACTACAGGGGACTATAGGACTTATTAGCTTTTCTCCACCTCTGTCCATCTCTCTGTCTGTCCCTGACTATCTTTTGATATTCTAAAAACTCTTTGGGCTCCATGTCATCGATATTTGACTTCTCAAAAAGTGTTTTTAATTCATATTCATAACAAGAAATAGAGTTAAGATATCAGTGATTTATATCATGGAAAAAATAAACATTATATAAAACTTCAAATTAAAGCATTTTTCAGGGCTGAGGCGACTCAATAAAATTTTCATTATCTAGTAAAAGCAATTTTGTTCTCTGACTCCTTAATCCCATGCAGACAGGAGGGATTTTCAAAGAATTAATTTATTTTCACTGTGTAATCAATAAATATGGGCCCAACCTTAAATAAAACTAGTGTCACAGTTGTTATTAAATTATCATTTACATGATTATGTTTTATGCAATATTGAGTTCTGTATTCCAAGTGATGCGCATTGCCAATTGAATACAACTGCATGGTTTTGCAGGTGTGTGAGAGCCACTTGGGAGTGTTGTTTTGTACAGGTAAATTTCTATTTTTAGCATTCCTTTATGTATGACTGACCAGTGACCTACCATGTGGACCAATTGAATTTGCTATACTAATTTATATGCATGTTTTACTAACCAGTGCACTATATAGAGTAAGAAACCAACCAAATTCCCCACCCAAGCTCATCAGCCTCTATGGTAGATGACATGTATTTCATGTTCAATCGGATCGATTCAATCACTATACAGTATAATTCATTTCTGATTTAATACTGGATGCCTGGTAAGATGTTCATTAATCTTGTAATTTATATACATGTACTTGTTAATTTATACATGCTACAACTATTCATTAATGTTGAAATGTCTTTATGTTTCGTATTTGTCTATGCATGTGTATTGTTTTGTATGAGTGTTGTGAGAGTGTTTTTCTATTTTCTAATATTTTTTTCCATGTTTATATCCATCATTAAAATATTTAAGAGACTAAACTAGTTTTGTTTTAATTCAACAAACAAGACTACGACACTAGAACCCCAGATGAATTGGGAGTTGATGAACACTGTATAAGTGGAAATTTAAGCGAGACTCAAATTAGTGATTTCTCCTCAAAACTGGTATTTAATTTTAAGCCAGATGTAATTTTAGCGATTTTATTACAAATGAAGTACAATTAACTTTTAGCGATATTCAATTTTAGCAATCTTGGCACCATTGCTAATAATGCCAAACTTAAATCCTCGCTAAAAATTCTGTTTATAGCGAGCGCAGCGAGCGTCGCGAAGAAGCGAGCTCAATAGACTAACGTGTAAGAACAGAGGAAATTCGGATTGAAATCTGTACATACGTCAGCCAAATTTCTCTGTGCAACATTCCCAGAATTCCTGCACTACCCAATGTCCTTTGCGCGAATATTGCCGAATAAATAATAACGTAAAGCATATATCAGACTTTCAGTTTGTAGAAATCTTTCAAAGAAACAAGAAATAACTCTGCAATGTTTTTCGACAAAAATTGCACTAGTTCTATAGTTTCAAACAGACGCTCGGCTGTCTCTGTAAGCTCCGACGAGCTTTGTGACGTCGTATGACGTCACAGCTAGTCGAGATATCTCGTGCGGCTTGACGTTCGAAGTGTTTTTGATGGTACAACTGCGCTCGCCCCAACGGTCACACCGTAAATCATATTATGGTATGAGAATTTAATAATTTTGGAAGAGACAGCTTCTCATCAAAACCATACCCTTAGTTTTTTCTGCTAACGATACACAGGAGGAGAAGTCTTTTACTTTAATGAATTTATACGTGCATTTTTAGATTTTTATACAATCAAAGAGGTTTTTCCTGACATATGCAGAAATCCTGACCCAAGGGCCATGAATATCACAATTCTTGAAGAGGCATCCTTGATCATCATAAGGTCATTACAGGCTTTTATCTAGTGTCTGCTTTGAAGATTAATATCACAAAAGATTAAAAACATTATACCATATATTAACCAATTAATTATGTCCCTGATTCTGTCATACCTACTAGACGATCGCTACATATACACGTGTAAGAACGTAAAACAGTATCACAGAGGAAATTCGACTTAGAACTAGTTCTTATTTCATAGCGTCAAAACAAATCATTGGAAAATTTAAAGTTACATTAAATTGTACTCTATTATCTAAAAGAGTATTCTTACCGATTCTTTCTATTTTCCCTCCTTTCCATTTGTCTGGGAGATTTGGTTTTACTCTCTGCAGTAGTTTGCCAACAGAGGCCATGCTGGTCGTGCGACTTTCAATGTCTCTCTAAGTTTTTTAAAGGACTTGAGATGTTCCGAATGGTAATAACGGTATCTAGTCAAATCGGCCACAGATGATTCGGTACCATGATTACTTTGTAAGCTCATCCGAGATTTTCTGATCATTTGCTCTCTGAAATGTGTCAGTTTGTGTATCTGTCTGTCAGAAACTTTTCACATTAAAATGAATTTTGACATCCCTTGAAACGATCTTGGGTGCCAGGCACGGACACTTGTTTCAGTAATAATTTTTTTTTTCACCCGACATAGTATAGTAACTACTGAATAAAAATTTATTACCGAAGCAAGTGTCTTTGGTGCTAGGGAGATATTTAGATGAAGATCTATATTTCAATGATACAATATTCAGCTGGTATTTAACTAGATAGAACGTTCTATCGTTAAAATGATGTTGTCCTGTACCGAGACACAGTTAGATTATTCTGGATTTTTTACATGGTAATTTATTGAGACACAAAATTAATACAATTTTTATTAAAATATAATTTTTGCTCAGTAGAATATGGGATTTAATGTGCAGCTGTTCAAGAAACTTCAAAGAATTTACATATGATTTTTTTCTGCAGCATCAGCAGCCGTCTAACGATACTATATTTACAATAAATGCTTGAAGTCAAAAGTGTATCTCAAATAAACATTTTTAAAACAGTGAATATTCTTCTATTTAGCTGCAGATCTGTAGCTAACTGGTCTGGAAAAAAATGAAACGGTCGACCAGGGCTCCAGGACCACCCGCTGAAAAAAGTATATTTATTGTTCACAAAAGTGCGATGTTTTAGTTGGGTATTTTAGAGGCATATACGTCCCTTTTTTCCTCATGATTTTGGGTTCTTGTGCAATCTTCATCTTATCTAGACTAATTTTTTTTAAAAAAAGGTACAACGCCCGTTTATCACCAAATTCAAAAAAACATTCGAAAACAACACTCTTTTAAAGAGATAAAAATGCATTTCGTTTCATATATTAACTAAAAAGATGTACATGTACATTCGAGGTTTTCTTGGGGTTTGACCGCTCCTCTGCGGTAGAAAGATGTAATCGGAGTTACTGCTCTTTTATTATACCCCCCGCTTGAAAAGCGGGAGGGTATATAGTAATCGTTAATTCCGTCTGTCTGTACGTCTAGCCGTCCGTCTGTCCGTCCGTCCGTCTGTTACGCTTTGGGGTACCCATCTCTTATCCGCAACTCCTCCTATACCACTGAATGAAATTTGATGCAACTTTCACAGAATCTTTATTACATATTGCCATTGTGCACCTCCTATTTTACTTTTTGATCGGACACATATTTTGGGTTTCCCGGCCACAGCAAAACATGGACTTTTTCACCAGTTATAACCATATGGGAGGCGGGGGGTATCATTTAGTGAGCTCATCGCTCACAGTACCTCTAGTTGATATACATTCTGCCTAGTTAACCAAACAAGAGGACAACAACACCTTTAAGCCTGACTGTTCCTCAGAGAAGTGGTACCAATATTAACCTATATCCATGACCTTGATTTGAGTCTAAAATAACTGAGGAAGTTTGCATATGTAGAAAAGAAGATTTGAAATATTTTTCTCTATCAGGCTATACTCGTATTGTTCATGTGACCCAACAGTGGTAACCCCTACACCTAGGGTGATAGCGGGTGGGGACATGAGTTGAGCAAACTCGAATATACACGGCCCTATGCAGAATGCTTGCATATCAAAATGACTAATCATCTAACTGTTGTCGTTCACAGGAAGCTTTAAAACATAAAAGATGAAATAAAAAGACACAAATTAATTCATTTTTGTTTTTAATATCCAATTGGAAAACTTGAGCTTGTAAAATGCTCCTTTCCATGCTACACAAATGATTCAGTTTCGTATCAGTGATGTAAATTAAGAGTCAAGTATAAATCACCACGAATCTTAAGGTGCCTCGACCTCACACTTTAATGGGTTGAAAATGGAAAAAAGCTTTCTTTTTTTTTCAATAAAAAAATATTTGTATATCAGAAAAATGTTTCGCTCAAAGGTTCTTTTATATAAGATTGGTAGTTCCATATAATAGTTACTAGAAGTCCAATAAATGGAAACACAGCGTAAGTAAAAGGTAGTTTAAAACACATATTATTATACCCCTACTGCAATTACTTTATATAAAATTAATACCATAGTAAATCACTGCATAATTTTTATACATAGGGAAATGCAATGTTTGCCACAAGTATGCCAACTCAATGAGCACAAGCATTCTCAACGTCTGCCCTTTATCACAGTGTCCTTGAATCTTATATTGACCTCAGAGAACTAGGACGAACACTGAGTCTTTATCATCTAGAAACAATGAAGAGAGTAAAAGATTAAAGGATCAGATTTAACTTACTTATTGTGACAAAGAGAAGATACAAATATATTCTCCCTGATGCGGTGTCTATGTCATTCGTAAACATGTATCATCGTTTAACTAACAAAAGATTATTTAAAGACATAAAATACCCTGGGTCGGTTTACCACATTAAACTTTTCACCTGACTCTGAAGCATTTAAAAAAAGGTTGACCGTTAATATTTTAACGTAATCTATATACATCTTTAAATACAGAGCTTAAGGCATCAATTTACACCAACCCCTCAAATGTCTTGGTTTACATTTTCAGAAAGACATTCTTTTTAGAGACATTGTGAAAAGTGAACATCATTTTTTTGCAATGTAGCGACAAACAAAGGTCCCATCAATCATTACAAACATATGCATATCTTATGCTTAGCGTTTTCATTTCGTTATTGAAGTTTCTCAAATGCAAGTTAAACGTCAATGTAAACTGTTCAAAATGTTATCCAAAGAAAGAACTTGTATCAATGAATATACCTGTGAAATACTGAAAGCCCAAGAATCAACCGTTTAAAAGTTTTGACCAAGATAAAGTTTTTAAAAATTAAGTCAAACTCAAATGTCAAGGTCGAAATCAATGATACCAAGGGAAAAGACTTGTCACAAGAAATATACATATGAAAAATAAAAGCCCTAGCTTCAACAGTTTAAACGTTATGGCCAAGGTTTAAGTTTTTTTTCCAAAAAAAAGAGGCCAAATTACAAGGTGAGAAGGTCAAAATTGTTTGTGTATCCAAATGCACTGTGTATATATTCCAAAATGTGGGGTGAGTGCTCTGTTGTGCAGGGAGTGTATGCGTTCAAAGCGACAGACAGGGGGTCAGGGAGGGACGTTTTGGTCCATTTAACATGATAAAATATGGTGGGGTGGATTTTTTGCCCTGAACGATTACTTTGCCCGTTAACCAGTGTCCGGGTACAAGTCTACCCCAGCCGACCCCCTTAAATTGATTTGCAGTCTAAAACACTTGTTTTTTCAGCAATAAATCGTTCCAAAAGATACTTTGATGCATTTTGATTTGGGTTAATGTTATTCTTAGAAATTTTATTTAATGAAATACAAACTATGCTATTTTAGCCTTAGAAATTAATAAAATCAACCAGATTTACACGCAGCTTTGATGTTTATTCAGGAAAACATGCATGTTTATGTCAAATGTATCTATATATGTAGTACAGATGGAGAGTTAATGTCACAAAAGACCAAACCCCTCCAGATATTGCAGATTAAATTCAGTCATTTCGAATACAGGATAGACAGTCTCCCTCGGTACTCATTTAGAGTCTTTAATAATTCATGAACCAATCCGAATGAGACTTTGGGTTTGAATGTGCTCTCAGTTATATAATTTGGCATTTCCATTCCTGGAATCCGACATTCACAAATCTCTAGTTATCTTGTATTATTTATTCTCTGGACAATACTTGTTTGGGAGAGACAGTAAAAATGTCAAAACGAATATCGAAACAGATCACTTTTTCCAATTCAAATCCCTATAAACTCTTTGTACGCAAAATATCAGTAAGTATAAAGACCATTATTGGTAATTTTATTATCCACACGGCATTGTAGAACAGCCGCAAGGATGTAATTTCAATACAGCATATCATCATCTCACATTTAGTCTTCCCAGTGTTCAACCAGGAAAGTTTTCAGTTTGAAATTTCTATTAACGTCGAAGTAAGTTTTATTTTTTTTTCAATTACATGCAATACTACCCTCAACTTGATCAGTCAATTAAGTAATAAGTAAAATTTTATACATCGTGTTAATTCCCTTAAGATTATACTCTGTTTTAATCCATTTTTTCCAACTTTATATAATAAGTATATACAGCATAATTTTATATACATATATGGTGTACATTTTTTATGAGGTGGAATTATTGTGACCATTCGTCAAGAGTCGAATGGTTTATCGCGACAACTTGAGGGCACGAGAGAACGAAGCGAAGGCTCAAGAGGCGACAGCTCATAGGAGGGGGAATTCATGAAAGTGGGGACGTGTTTAGAATCCCCCGACCATCCACTCTCTGACACTGTCTTCCTCACCCTCCTCCACTTCCCTCACATTCTAGTTCCCTAAAGAAGCAACGCTTCTAAGTTTAACGGAAAAAAAAGAAATGTGTTAATTACCGATCAGGTTTTTTTTTATGATTTACTTGTAGTTCGTTTTTCAATTATTGTTTACAATTTAATGCTTTGACGTCAGGGAATTTACTTTATTTAGGCATCTTTTTATTCATACCGTAATCGACATTTTAATCACAGCTGTGTTATTAAAACAAGAACATTTCTTTTGATGACTATAATTATCAAAACACTGCATAAAGCTCTTGAACATTTTATTGACAAACTAAGAAGTTTTATGTTCTCGAAATCTCCAGTAAATGATAGGCGTTTCATAATGAACACGGTTTTATGTGTTTTATTACTTTTGACATTAAAAGATTGCCGTAAGCGTTCAAAGGAATCTGGTTTATAGAATTAAAAAACTGAATACATCTGATGAATTTTTACATGATAAATTATGCTAGTACCCTGACCATTAAATATTTTAGATCTTCGATTCAAAGTTCTCTTTCAGTTCAAATGAAACATGGTTGGAATCGACATTTGATTCTTTTTTTTCTTTCATTTTCAAATATTTTTTAAAGTTTTCATTTTTCATTTTTTTCAATATTATTTTTTTTAGTTTATGCAAGAGAATTTGTTAAGACAAGTTTCTGAGTCATTCCTTATTCTTAGTTTCCATACATCTTGATTGAAGGAGGTGACAATATATGATGGGTTTTTTTCTATACAATTGAGTAGAAAAATGCTAAAGCAAAAATCAATCGAGATGTGTCACTTTGATTTCTTTTTTCTTCCAATTTTGAAAAATAATCGTAAAGAGACAGGTCACTATGTCATTTAGCTCCAAGGATATTTTTAAAAAGAATTTTTATGTTGAATCATTTGGGATCTTAATGAAATGCAGATCTTACTGATTAAATGCATGTAGTACATTACTAATGGACTAGGTTTTGTAATTAAAAACGTCATTAACATAGGCTTTTAAAGTCTGCAGCTTGGATTACGTAAACTTTGAATCATCCAACTGTCACTGAACTCAAAGAATCTTAAGGCAGTATGCGATTCTTAACCATATATAATTTTATGAAATGAAATGCAGTCTAGAAGGCCATCTTTAAAAGGATTGTTTGCCTGTCCTTTCCCGACTCAGGGTAAAATTATTGGGTCGGTAGGCAGATGTGAATATCTTTTCCCAGGAAATTTCAACATAGGGATATGAGAAATAAAAAAAATATCGTGTCCTGGAATGTATAAAAAAAAAAAAGCTTTGAGCCGAGCCGTTTTTTGTCAGTCGTTCGGGAGAGTGCAACCAAGCAATATTTTTAAAGATGGCCTAACGAACAGTGATAAACAGTCATAAAAAACTACAAACAATACAAATTGGCGAAAAGGACATAAACACGGATCCCTAGAAGTTCGAGAGGTGGTATTAGGTGCCTAAGAGAAGTAAGCATCCCATGTTGACCGGTCACACCCGCATTTAGTCGATCCTATGTATTGTAGACGGAACAATTTAAGTCAAATTTAGTACAAAAACAAAACCTTTATAAAAGGCTGGAAACAAGTTAGCAAAAATACGCCCAGATGTTGCTTATATTTGCTAATAAGGTATAATCTTAAGACTTTGGAATTTACAAAAGCTGACTTAAAACGAGTTCTTTGAATGATAGCTGCATGCAGAAATGTATAATTGTTATAGTAATAGTCTTTGACCATAACGCTACACATCCCGTGATGCAAATGTGGCGCAATTACGGCGCAAGAGTTTCTGCGTACGCTGTTTATCCACTTTCCAGCACTGGTTATGGTCAAAGACTATTTAAAACCTAAACGCTACAGTTCTGAAGCTTTTGAAATCCCTGAAACATCAACTTACGTGTGAGAAGCCTGCTTCGTTTAGAAAATAAGTTGTGAAACATAAAAATCATACACAGGTGATAGCGAACATTAGAACATAAAAAAGAAGAAAAAATGTCGATGGAAAAGTTCAAGTCTATGGCATGTCAAACGTTGCTATATTCGATAATCTTGTGATGTATATTCAAAATCTTGTGATGAATGTTCGAAATCTTGTGATGTATATTCAAAATCTTGTGATGTATGTTCAATATCTTGTGATGTACGTTCTAAATCTTGTGATGTATATTCAAAATCTTGTGATGTATGTTCAATATCTTTTGATGTATATTCGAATCTTGTGATGTTTATTCTATAATCTGGACTTTTAAGTCTTGTGATGTATATTCTATAATCTGGACTTTTAAGGTTGAATTCGCCAATTTCATACTTCCAAAGTTGTGTGCATCACGATAACAATCGCCGCTCCAGCTACTTTCGTTATTTTTAACCAATGAAAATTGTCCTTACTTTCTTATAAAACTGTTGCGTCATATTACCCATAATGCAATATAATTGCACGCATCACTAGATTGTAGAACACACATCACAAGATTTCGAATATACATCAGAAGATTTCGAACATACATCACAAGATTATCGAATATAGCAACGTTTGACATGCCATACAAGTCATCTTTTGTTTGTTACAATTTAGTTGGTAAATGGCCTTGTTGTCTATATTAAAAAAAGCATCCAAATATGAAACAGATGTGGCAAACTCTGTGAATCGTTTATTTCAAATTCACTGGGATATATCGAGTCAACATATGAATGGAAGTAATTATTGTTAATTGATAAAACGTCGTCGGTATATCTAAATGTTGAGTTGAAGTCTTTACGAAAAGTATTTTCTTCTTATCATGTAGATGTTTTTGAATGAATTCTATTTCTCAGGTATAAAAAAAAAAACAGGTCGACTAATAAAGAAGCACAGTTAGTGCACATGGGGATAACAATAGTTTGTTTTAACGACGGTCTCCAAAGGCTACATAAATGTTGTCAATGAGAAACTTCAGCATCTTAAAATCAACTTAGAGTACTTGTGTATAGATTCAGAGCAATTTTTAACGAAATTATTTTGTTGATGACCAATCACAAGATGTGAAAATATCCGGCTTCCGTTTATCTTGAAGAAGCGGTTTTCTATGATTTCAAAAAGCCAATTTTTTTAATTTATCGTCAGGAATACATGTAGTTGTAAAAATTAGAAAAGTTGTATATTTGAAGTAAAAGGCTATTGAGAACTTTGGTCCTTTTTTAGCGTCTTTGAGAATCCTCCTCTGATAGGATCTCATTTTATCTATAATTTTGTGATTTACTCGTTTCAAACATAAAATTTTGCACCTTTTGTGATGGAAACCTTTGCTACACCGCAGCTTTTAATTAGTTTTCAAAAAATTTAATATTTGTACATTCTAGTTCTATTCTCAAAACTGTTAAAAATGGATTTAAAAATGTTGCATTTAGTAATGGGCTATTGTGATTCTACTGCCCTGCATGAACACATATTATTGTATGCGGCAGATAATCCTAATGGATTCCTTATGGGGGGTTACTGAAAAAAAGACAAGTTGTTCAGAGAAATATTCGTGGAACTGTGTGTCATTGTTGAGAGCTGATCGCTTCTGCTGATATGAAAAAGCTCGATAATACTGATGCTAATGAAGGCGACAGATTTTGATTCAGAGATCATTATCGGCCCCGTATTTAGCTGTCTGAAACGTTTCTGGTAACAGAGAAATCGGACATTGATCCAGAAATTTTCTTTTTCTCGTACCTAAAGAAATTTTTACTGGTATTAGACAAAATTCTTCAATCCATCAAAAGAATAGTGTAATAAACTATTATGCATTCATTGAATGCAACTCGGAATTCGCAAGAATTCCAGTGACATGAGACATCACTATGAAGATGAGGACAGAGTAAGCACCCCCCTTTTTTTAATCCGACATGGATTACAATATTATTAATGATATTTCTTTAAAAAATACTAATTATCAAAAGATTAAGAATACTGTATCTTCTTTGTAGACTTAATCCTTTAACTAATGATGACATTAATGACGTCAACCATAATGGAGTTTACATGAAAAACCCCTTTCATTTGAACAATCCCGGACATTCTTCATTATAATCCACTATATTGATGAGGATCAGTTTGAAGGCTGTATATGATATTGGTTAATTCCGACAATGAGTGATATTTGTCATATCAGTAATTACAGTCTAATCCTTCATTATGACAATGAAGGATCACAGATCTCTGTATTCGTAGAGATTCCAATTTAATCAATGATATTTGATCGCATTTTTACATTAAACATGTCTTCCGTTAAGGTTTATTATATTTGGTTGTGATGGGTGTTATAATTCAGTATTATAATTCAGTGTTATAATTCAGTATACTGATGACTCGTCAGCCCTGGGACATGCAGCAGGTTATTTACATGCGTTTGATTATTTATAGGAAATCATTCAATTTAACAATTGAAGAATAGTCTCACAATGTTGCATGCTCAAATATTCTTGATTTTTGAAAAGGTTTTCATCAAGATTCGTTGAGGCTTTCAATGAAGAGGTGAATATCTTAAAAGAAAATGTGAAGATTTCGTAAATCCTTGCATCTAAAACATGAGTTTTAAAACAATAGCATAAACCAGAGCACCGCAAAACGGAGCATATCCCCTCATAAATCGCATATATCTGCAAATCAAGGGAGCATTCGACATGGGTTCCGATGCAAACAATCTACGCCACTTCCGTTTCCCACAGGACATAACACACAATAACACACAATCAAACAAACACACAGACACACGACTGCGTTACTATATCTCTTCCAACTCCGTTGCGAGGGGATAGCAAGCATTTTCATAACACTTTTATTAAGTCCTTTATTAGTAGGATCAATGATATCAAAAGAAATCTCAAAGTCGGTTGAATTTAGTCAGGCCATTATATTTTTGGTACAATATTACACATTTCGATCATCGAAAAGATTATTTTTTAAAATCATTGTTTAACGTTTCTTTTCATAACTTCAAGTGCAGATTTGTTGGTAATGCGTCTATCTGCTTTGCATTGATTTACTAAGATTTTTCCTCCTTAGAGGAAATGCAGCAATAAATTTCTCGAGGAAAATCAGTCTGCGTAAAATAAAATCAGACGTGAAAAGCACTATAGTATACCTGACTGAAATGGTAATTTACTGCATTGCGTCAAGTGTACAATTTTTTGTCATTTTTTACTTTTTAAAATGAGTTTTATTCCAATACATTTATGATTTACATAGATCTTAATTATTCTCGTGTTTCTAGAATTTCCAGAGAAGCATTGTAAATTCCAAAGCATAAACTAATAACTCATGCAGAGCTATTTGCCATATTATATTAATACCTTACTTCCAACATTGTAAGCTAAGCTTTTTTAAAAAGCATGTTTGAATTGGCTATTAATTAAACTTATAACATTTGTTTGAATAATTAATTTCTATCGCCAAAGTTTTCCCAGGATTGCAGACGTTCTTTACGGGTTTTTGTCCTCCCCGACAGTCGCGTGCCACGTTTTCTGCATCCTCAGACGAAATTGATCCGCGGTTAAAGAGCTCTTCTACATATTTCCGTCCAGTGGGCGCTATAAATTACTAATGAAAGAGTATTTCCTGCTTGAACTTTTTAAGAAGGGCAAGCGTTCATTTCTCTTAAACTCGACAAGACGGTGTGATTTAGCATCAATTTCTCCATGAATGAATGAAGCGCGCCAATTGAAGTAAAAATATTATATTGATACCTAAGCTTTATCATGTATATTACAGCTTTTAATTTTTCAAAAAGAAATGTTGAATAAATTTGCATTTTAGGTTTATAACTTATGTTTCATTTTTTTTTCATTCCTTAATTAATATTATATTATATTTATATTGAGACATTTCGAGCTTCCGTCAGGCACTTGAAAACCGCCATTTTCAAAATGGATCTCTCTATTAACTGTAGATACCTTGCAAACCATAGACCTAAAGATCTCTGTGCAAACTTAATGTTTTCCTTAAAAAATGAGTCGTTATTGTGAAACCTGTTTCATATTGGTTTTGGTTCGGATCGAAGGGTGGACGGGTGGGGTGGGGGGTCCCTCTGATTTCTGAGAATAAGCATTTCTTGAACAGAAAATAATCTTTTATATTCTCTAATATATGTATATTAAATATGGTTATTACATTAAAACCCATATGACAATTTGTAGGAAGTTCAACCAAAAGCATTTAAACAAGATAAGTGTAATGAACTTGTAGAATTCGTGTTCTCTTACTGTAAAATGTGATGGCATGTTGCTTTGGCCATTAGTAAATCGATAAAGTACAGAATTGTCTCTTTGTAATCCAATGTCTTTTCTTAATGAGGCAATTTTCACACGGTAATTCCTATTGGTGATCAGCCGTAGTGCTGAGCTCTAAATACGATCATTTCTGCTATATTCTAGTTTTCCCATGTGAAAAAGGAAATAAAAGAAGCACAATTCATTTTTGAATATATGATAAATTTTAAAATAAAAAAAACTTGGTATCTATGTAAATATATTAAAAAAAGATCTTAAATGATTGAATGTCAAAATAATGCTGATATGATTAAAAGACTTAAATTAAAAAGGAAGTCAAGCAGATTCAAAGAATTTTGGACCCGCTTTCGGTGTCTTATTGGATGAGATGCCAATAGTTATGGCAAATTGTGTCAAATATGAACGCCCTATCATATGTCATTCAAAAGTTAGCACCAAAATCAAATTATTGGCAGATTAGATCAAACATAAATTCAAGGTCAAGGCGTCAAAAAATCATAGCATGCTCAGAAATACCTTGTCACAGGTAATGTTCTTGTCAATATGAAAGACCCATCTCTTCTCAATCAAACGTTATATGGAAAGATAACGTTTTCAAAAGTTGGTCAAACTTCATGCAAGGTCTAGGTCAGGGGGTAAAAAATCTTAATATATTTAGATATTAAGTCTTGCACAGGTTACATACATGTATACAATGAAAGCCCCATCGTTTTTTCTTTGAAAAGTTATTGCAGGTATTAAATGTTAAATTTTTCGACAAGTAGATCAAACTTCAAGGTCAAGGTCACAGGGTATAAGCTATAGTTTATTTGGAAAGGCCTTGTTTCAGGTAATGCACATGTGAAATATGATATCCCTATCAATTTTCATTCAAAAGTTATGATTTTTGTGACAGACAAGTAGACGAGTTAGATTTATTGTCCACTCGCGTCCGAAAATCAAGATGTTTTTGTAAAACACTGATGCCCCCGTATTGGAGCTTTTGGCGAATGTTAAAGTTTCTAAAATGCAAATTAAACTCCAAGGTCAAAGATGAGAAGTGTTGTTACCCAAAGAAAGAACTTTTCTCAATATATATATTTATATGTGGAATATGAAAGCCCAAGCTCCAGCCATCGAAAGTTATGGCCAAGTTAAAGCTTATTCAATTTAGGTAAAACTCCAAAGCCAAAGGGCCAAAGTCAATGACACCCAACGGAAGGCCTTACCATGATAAATAATTAAGTGAATTGTTAAAGTACTAGCACTTACTTTTCAAAAGGTATTACCCTTGTAAAAGTTTTCAAAAGTAGGTCAAACTACAAGTTTAAGGTCAATTGTTGGTATCCAAAAAAAAGCTTGTCGCAAGGAATTTACTTGTGAAATATGAAGGCTCTAGTTCTAACTAATCAAAGGCTATGTCAAAAGTTTAAGTTTTTCCAAATTGGGTCACAGTGAAAGGTCAAGGTCAAAAGGTCTAAACTATTTTTATTCCTTAAAAGTCTTCTCACAACAAATACAAATGTGAAGTATGGAAGCCTCAGCACCAAATGTTCAAAAGTTATGGCAACGTTTAAAGTTCGGTAATTTTCTTTTTTGCAAAAGAGGATCAAACTCCAAGGTCAGGGTAAAGAGGTCAAATAGGTTGAAACCCAAAGAAAGGCCTTCTCACAAAGAATACACATGTGAAATATGGAAGCCATACCTCCAACCAATCAAAATTTTGGGCAAACTTTTTGCAGACAAACATACTGAGAACTATAGTCAGGCAGTTGGACAGACAGGGTAAAACGAATACATTTTTAAGGTAGGATTCTTCTCTAGTTTCTGAGTAGATGATATATTCAAATTATATTTGCTTGTATGTCTTATATATTTAGGTGAAAGAGATTTAAAGACCATATTTTTCTTTCCTCGTCACAATTGTGAAATTTTAAATAGAAATGGTAAACTGCGTTTGAAAACTAGCAGGGACTATATTTTTGGCGGAATGGTGGCGTATGAAAATATCTTCTTTTCTGTTACTCAAAATTATTATAGAACATTGAATTTAGTTATTATTGTTGCACAATCAAAGACTATACGAAATTTTCAAATGTAAGTCAAATTAATAATAAGGGACTAAAGTTTCAAAATATATCAAATAAAAATATATCAAATAAATAAAATTTTTCACACATACTAGAACTATGCTGGCTTTTAAATGCTTCAAATCTATTAAAGTACAGATTTAAGCCAAAAATCCGTAAAAAGTGACGTTATTTCTCTCTTAGTAAACAATCAAAACCTTTAGTTTTTGTATCATTTTGTGCCTTTATGTAACAACTTTACAATATGTCAAAATAAGAAAAAGTTAAATATAGGAAGCATATAAAAAAATTATTATATCCTAAAAATTTAAGAAAAGTAGAGAAAATTCGGATTAGCAAATATCCATTTTGTTTAAATTATCTATGTCAATTTGGTACTATCATCTTATAGGCCCTATATGGTAGTATCTTTTTATGCAAAAAGAAAAACATTCAATCTTTTGAATTACAAGTAGGGATCGCATGATTGGAAACAGTAATTTTTTATTCTTAATGTCCAGGAAAAAGGTAATGACCTTGACCTGACCTTGCCTCTAATATAAAACGGTTAAATTTAATCTCACTGATACCATCACTTAGTAATATTGTCCTCTTGATTCTGTAAAAAATTCATTAATTTTTAAATACAAGAAATGTAAGAAGAATCCTACCTTAAGACTTTTCTGAGTAGTTCCGGTTAAGTTAAAAGTTAAGGGTAAAATCAGAGACCTCGGAATGGAATACTCGGAAGCCTCTAGTTTCATCGTACCCTCAACTGGAAGTTGTATCCTAAAAAAAGTCTTAAAATGTATCGAGGTAATTTTAGAGGAATAAAGGAGTAGTTTACAATAAAGAGGCTCGACCAGAGACATCTGAAACAATTTAATTGGCAAGAAAAGCATCTTGAAGCGAACAATGTCATTTTAAAGTAGGTTTTTATTTGATATATTAACAAAATACGAGCTTGAAGTGGGGGTGTCTGAAAATGAGTTAGGTGCATTGTGGTAAAAATAGTAGTTGATGCCCTGTATACGAAACAAGTGCCTGTGAGATATCCTTTTTGTTACCAACATATTTTACCTTTCGACTTTGAAGTTGGAGAATTTCCTACATTTGAAAAACTTCTAATCTTGACCACAACTTTTAAACAGTTGGTACAGGGGTCTTATATTTCACTTTTCATTTCTTAGTGGGTACATGTACCACTAAACTTTTAACCTTTGACCTTGGAGTGTGACCCACATTATCGATATTGTACAAACTCATCTTTGTTTTTTTTTTTACGTTTCCCTTGTCTGCCTGTCTCTCCGTCTGTCTGTATCTTGTAAAAACTTTAAGGTACATTCAATCCCTAATAGCAACAGATTCAATAAAATTGAATATATACATTAAAGATGTGTAAGAGTATTATGTACAATGTACTTGATGGACAGTTAGGATTGAGAATTTGGTCCTGTTAGGGATTGAAATCCTTAAACTATTACTGATCAACAGAATGTTGAACTAATAAAACCAACAACCTAGTACATCCGCTTTATGTAAAATATTTTATAACTTTCAAAGTTATTTCATTTTGCCCCTTTATTTTTCGAAATACTAATCTGCAGTTTGTTTCATGCCTATTGTTAGAAAAAGATATTCGTTTCATGCTGTAAATTTATTATCCCTCAAATAGCTAAATAGTAGAATAAAAGTGTAGTCGATAAATTTGTTATACATTACATCAACATAATCCTTTCCATGTTTTCGTGAGCTTTGAAAATTCTCAATTGCCTGCCATCAAAAAAATCATAAATTTCATATATCACCTTCGTCTTTAAAAGATCGGAATTTTTTCAATAAAAACGAGGAAAGAATATATGAAAGTAATTTACGAAAAGATGTGTTCCGCTCTAAAAAAAAATTCACCAGGAGAATTAGATGGACTTTGATAGTATCATTCCTCGTGGCTGTATTCTTTACTAAGTCCATTGTAATTAGCTTATTTGAATTGTATGAGGGGCGTTAAATTTAGCTTCAGGTCTTTTTGACGAGGTGGTCTTCATCATCGGATTACTACGCGGTCGTAAAAAACGGTTACGAGACTATAATTTCTGTAACACACACGTACTTTTAGTAGTGAATCCTTGAGTCAATAACAAAGTTGTAAAGCTTTGGAATATGTAATAATTATCTAACAGACCCGTCAGCAAGTAACAAACTGATCATTTAAAGATATACGATATTTATAGATACGCAATTTTAATTGGTAGCAAAACATCTTTAAAATGTAAAGATGTATTAAAGCAAGGGATGATATTTTATTCATTGGGATATAAAAGCTCAATCATAGGTGTGGGTTTTTTTTCTTTTTATGAAAATATCAATAGGCTTTTTGATGAGGTTGGTAAATCAAATGAAATTATGATGTACTTAGGTTATACAATGAAATTCTTTCCTTTTTTAAGCTCTATCAAAACATTCAGAAATCAAAGAGATTTTGAAGCATTCCCTTGATCAGCTCCAAGTATTAGAACATAGAGGTTAAGGTTGGGTTATAAAATACGTCCCACGTTCTACAGAGGAATAAAAAGATATCTGGAGAAAATCAGTCTTTGCGATAAAGTTCACTCAAGGAAAGGAACTGAGCCAAGTATGGTATCAGCTACACTTTTAAATAAAATTTTGTAAGTAGTGAGTACGGGGTCAAAGAGTGACACAGCATTTGATGATGCTTATGACGTTAGTCTTGACAGCAATTATGAAGATAATTTGAGAAGTTAAAATGAATTGTTGCTTCAATTTGTTCAAAAAAATATTCTGAAAGCCATGGTTGGCTTAAACAGATATCAATTTTTACTTAGGAATACATATGTAATCGAGGAAAAGAAATGTTATTTTTTTCAAATAATAATCAAAATCATTCAGTCCATGTATTCTATGTTTTCCTATTAATATTTTTATCGAAATATGAGCTTTGTAGTGCGTGTTCTGGTTTACATATTCTTACAGATCTTGCTTTTGATAAAAAATGAGTCGATGTTTCAGACAGAACATATATATAAAAATACAAACTTAGTTTCGCTTTATTGTATTACACATTATTATGCAAATCAACTCCTCCAAACACTTATCTTGTCAGTGTGTACATTATAAAGCCCATAACAAGTCAATTTTCAGTTCTTTTCGCCAATTTCCATTTTTTGGCCAGAAATTACCACATTAGTACTTTGTAATGGCTATGACATTTGTTACAGTGAGGGGTTTAGTGGCAACGTTACAGTCGCAAGAACGCCAATCGAGCACTCTCGTTCCTCTGTTGAGGAAAGGAGGTGCTAATCTATAGCAATAATGGCCGTCGTTAACACATTAGTACACAGCTGATAATGGAGTATTCCCGGGGGTAGCATGTAGGCTATAGGACTGGATCAGCTCTGTTGTTTCCTATATTTGCTGATAAACTTTTGAATAGTGTGTACAGTTTGATATGAGCTTACCGTAATCAATTACAGATTGGTTATAGTCAATGACTTGTGTTGTATAAAAAGTCCACATTTTTTTTTTACTTTGATATCTAGATATTGGATTTTTCCCCCCTTAATATTTGTATACGTACAGATTCAGAGAGGAGAAAAATAACTATCTAAATATCAAAGTAAAAAAAAAATGTTATTTACATATTCAAAGTACATCGATTAAAATTTTAATACCCAAATAGCACAACTTTCAAAATTGTAACTATTACCTTTTTTGTACAGATATTATGTAGCTATTTGTTAAAGAACTCGCTAATTTTATTCATTTATCTGCCGGTATTTTTTTTTTTACTTCCTGGTTTTAATTTAAATTTTTGCACGCAGTAATATTTAGAAGAGAATGAAAAGACATCACAATAAAATATGCCTTACAAGTGTCATCCCATCCTGATAATATAAATGTTTTAGCCACACTGGCATTTTATTGCTGTATACTAGTATACATTTGGATATCGCTACATATAATTTGAGAAGGGAGGAAAAGTTCAAGCATTGTAAAATGAATCTATTTAAAACGACATAACTGCATTGTAAAGCTATCTTGTACATGCATAATAGAAATTATTCTAGTTTGTAGGTGTATCAGTTACAATTGAATTACAGCCGTGCTGAATGTATATTGTGAACTGTTGTCATATATGAGAGAACGGAATATCTCTATACTGTCTCATTGTTCTTTTGGTGAATAAATCCTTTGTTCCAGTTTTGTTTGAAACCCGGCTACTGTAAATTACTGACACATTCTAAAAGACGTATGATTGAAGATTACATTTAATATTCAATAAATATAGAAAATATGTGGCAGAAATTTTATCTATGCTAACTGTGGGACATTTCACCAAGGCGATGTTTAGTATTTACACAACCCAATATATCAAAACAAATGGATTAAGTTGCAGTTCTTAACATACAAATATATTAAATTTTTAGAAATCTCCAAGTCTATGAAATCTACGGACATGTCGCAGTTACTATACGTATTATGAAATTTCAGAAGTTGTCTACTTGGTTTTCTGGCAAAACACGACAAAAGGCAAAATGAAAACCAAATATAATATTTGATTATAGTAATAAAGTTTTTTATGTTCGAAAAACTTTTTTAGCCTCCGCCATTGAGCTAATACAACAAGTTAACAATCGTTGATAATTCTGTATAGTCACTACATAACGCATTTATAACCGAATTTCTAAAATGATTTTAGGCGAACAAAAAATCTTAATTGTCCTTTTCTAAAAATCATTTTAGAAATTCGGTTATAAATGCGATAATATGGTACCAAGACGCCGAATGAAATTGAGTGTCTATGTAAAAAAAAAAAGGAAGCAAACTCAGGGCAATTTGCACTAAATATGTTATACATAAAGATTATGACCATCTCCTATAATGATGCTGCATGTCTCAGAATAACCTGGAGGGGATACAATGGTTCGTGGTCGGTGCCATGTCACTGGAGTCTAATGCTATTACGATCTTCCTGAAACTGTTTGTGTGAGAGGGATGAATGCCAAACCAGTATAAAACAAAATAGTAGTTGATGACATCTTGGCCAGCTTAAAGGAAAGAAAGAGATTAGTGTCAGTTACTAATGAAATTGTTGCCAGAAACATTTTTATTCCCCCTTAATTGAAGATTCGTGGGTACATGTATATAAATTTTGCTCTCTCTGTTTATCTGTTTGTTTGTCCGCAAAAGATTTAACCCTGGCCATAATTTTGAATGGTTGGATATTTCACATGTGTATTTCTTGTGGCAAGACTTTCTTTGGTATAATAAAATTTGACCTTTAGATCTTGACCTTAGAGTTTGACCCATTTTTAGAAGAAAAAAAAACTTTAACATTGGTATTAAATTTTGAACATTAGTACTATGGCTTCCGTATATCACATATGTATATTCCTCGTGACAAGACCTTCCTTTGGATACTAACAATTTTGACCTTGAGGGCATAACTTGCATTTGAGAACTTAAACCTTTCTCATAGACTGCCATACAGGGGCATACATTGTATGTTTCAGACATATAAAACAGTCGAATGTAATATAATTGATACCATCATTAAGTGATAATGTCTTCATGAATTTTTCATTCATTTGGGAATTAAAAAGTATGAGAACATTCCCTACTTCAGTAGATTAACCACATAAAAATAATCTGCCTAATCTTTCAGTTAAAATTATGATATGTCAGCAAAATAGCACTGTATATATGTATAAGTTGGTAGCAATGTAACATTTTTGTTTAAATTTTTAACCCAAAATCCTAAATAAATAAAACAAAGCTGAAAAGATAACAAATATATCTTTATTTTAAAGACCTCAAACATAACGGAAAAAATTCATTTTTCGTGTTGATAAAAAACATTTCTTTAATACAAAGTAAATAAAACAGGATTTCCTCCAACCAATATCTTATCTGGGTAGCTCCGTGTCATCTGTATATAGAAAATGCTTCAGACATTTGTCATTGGGAGAAATTTTATTGTCTAGATTATATTGTGAATGCCTGATATGAAAAAGACAAAAACGTGTGGTTTCTAATAGCAAATCTTCGAAGCACTCTCAATTTATAAATTTTTGAAAAAGACAGACATAAATGTTAAATTCGTCGAGTTCTTCAGGAAATAACCTAGTGCAAAGTGAAATAAAAAAGAAAGAAAGAATGCATTATCTTGGAAGGGAAACAATAAAAATTCTTGATTTTTTTTCCCATACTTCCTATATGTTGCACAAGCAAAACAGAAAACAGCATTAATCGAAAGGTGATAACATTTTGGAATGCTTACTCAAGTAATCATAAATTTTAAAGTCTTTAGATATTTACTTTTTTGTAATTTGTAAAAATTAACTTCATATGTGTACATTTCAAAGTCAGTTACAATTGACAGGTTTAAATGCATATTTACCGATATCAGTTTTAAATGAGTATTGTAAAGTTTGATTGCAAACGATACCTTCACCAGACTGAAAAAACCCACATACTTTCTCATAATTTAAATGTTTGATAACTTTCTACTAAAAATAATTGAAAATAAAACCACCCGTATTGCATGAAATCACTTGACATCCGATTCATTTCCTGAATCAAATAAATTGCCACTGAACATAAAAATATACAATAAAATAACATTTTTCAGCACTAATTAAGGCTACTGGCAACCTCTCAAAGGGATCATAACCCAGTCATTAAATAGGGAGAAAGGCCAATCTGATTGCCTATAGAGTAATGGCGAAGAGTTATGTCCAGTGAAAATTTATATTTGTCATTTTGTAAAATTTGGCGTTATAGGGGCGATAAAAACGTCTGAGAGAGGAAATCACTTTGGCGGGTAATGTGGGATGTTTACGACCTTTACTCTCATCCAGACAGTGGCCTCGTTTGCTGTTTATAGTCTTTCTGATACACGGAAACCCTCGGGTTTTGTTCATGAAGAAGTGTTTTTCCGTTAAGAGAGGACGCAACCCTAGGAACTCCTGCACCTTCCTCATTTCCTCCCCTGGATTCGTCACTAAGTTCTCACCGTGAACAAAATGAATCTGTTCCAAAGGAAACACTGATAACCAATTCTCTAGATGTTTGACATATAAACCAATTCTTATCACAATCCATGACGTATTAATTTTATTTGTGTCGTTGTTCAGAAACGCAGAATTCTGAAAAGACTTGACTTTTCCGCCATGTTTGCTAAGAATTTGTGTGTAGTCTGAAATGGCACGGGTGACTGGGTCCCTCACCACGAGGACTAGTTTGGTCTGATTCGACATTCTGTAAACCCTGGATGGCACCTCCTTTGTGATGAGGTAGCTGGGCGTTTTCTCAATCGTCATCTGGTGTGGCAACGTTTCTGGCATCATGTTTCTATAAATATATATTTTTTTAGATTAGCAAGAGTTCTTATTCGTCATTTTGTACAGATATGTAGTAGTTATTCTGGAGCAGCGAGCTATTGGGATGATGTGACTGAATTTAAGTTTGCATGTAATTTTTTTGTCAATTGATTATATTGTAGTGAGTATGCAAGATAAAACACAGAGTTGTGCCTTATTATACGATTTCCCCTGTAACCAAAGGAGAAATGCATCCTACAAAATTTAGTACAATTCTCAGTTAACCTTAGACTTTTAGTAAGGCGTGGTATTCTCGACGTTACTTAATTAGCGCCTGAAATTTAAACAGCCTTTCATTCACTGTTGAAATATACATTCCGACGAATGTCAACGAGTGTATCAATGATCCAATGATAACGTTTCGTACGGCAGAGAGGTGGGGCTTTAGTTGTCTCATCTTTGTCAACCCCAATTTAAAGTTGCTGATGTTATTAATTGCTTAACCAATGGGAATCTATTCGCCATTTGAGAGACGTTAATTACATAGTGTCGAGAAAGTCACGCCCTAGTGAAAGTCCAAGGTTAACTGAGACTCGTACTATGTGGAGCATAACCCTCGTCACTTGTATTGCAATAGCTTTATTTTCTTATTTTGTCTCTGAACTAAATGTTCTGGTGATTTCAAATAGTACTAAGGTCATATCTCAAAAAACAAGGTTACTGGGAACGGAGACAATAATACGAAGTCAGGCCCATATAATGTTGGCACCGTTGATTAGAATGAATTTCAAACATTAGTATACGTGTATGTTTTTACTGAAGATCTTTATTGTCATAACCTTGACTTTATACATTTCAAACGTCAAGGACATAAAGTGAAGATCAGAAGATCAATTCTAATTGTATCAATTACAGAATATCATATCCAAAAGAATGCGCTACCAGCTCATAATAACAGCACTATCGACCTTTAACTGAAGTTAAAAGTTAATTTGTTTCAGTAACACTTGTTTCATACGTATTTACATTACAGATTAATTGTAAACATTCTTCCGGGGTGAGCTAGCTCTGGTCTGTAACTAATAACTGTCTATATGTATCTTCAAAGCTTACAAACAAGTTCTTTATTAGGGGAGATAATTGGTGAAAACATGAACCTACAGTAATCAAAGGAATCGTTTAAACTTCAAATACTTTGTATCTCTCGTGTTCAGCTAATTGTGATGAATAAGTATGCGGGAAAGAATTTGTTTATGAAATATTAGGATCGCGAGATCATAATGATTGTATTCAGGGACGTGTTAAAACTGCTGAAGAAAAGAAAATAGTTATTAAAATGACTTTTGATACCGAGGAATGCGATTTCAGTTTTAATCGATAGTATGGTAATTGGCTTTAACTGCATTTTTATTTTCTAACCGTGTTTAAAGAAATCATGAAAATAATATCTGCATCCAATATAGCACCAATTTCTTTCCTCTTTTTATTTTCTATAGAAGAAAAAATCCATTTTGGTTTCTATAAATAAAAGCGAAAACGGAAGTCAAAGAGCTCAGCAACACTATTAATTAAACACATTACTTAAGGTATTAGTTTCATTGACAGGAAATCTATTGCAATGTTACCACGGCATTAATGTATTTCATGCTGATATGTTGTTTCAAGATATTACAGATATCGGTATTCCAATCGAATTTCGCCAAATTTTCTATAGAATCTTTGGCTAGAATCTAATGCAAGTAAGATTGGAATAAAGCGAAAAATATTTTAATATTTTCCTTTATAATCTGCTGAAAGAGAGAAGGGGGAGAGAGATTTCTTTGTAATAATTAAACGAGCCATGCCGTAGTTTAACCCTTTAACCTTAACTTCATGGTTTACAATCTGTACGGAAATTATTGATTATAAATGATTTATGCATGTTCCTTTTGGAGTTATGTACGACCTGTTATATATAATTTCCGTTTGAGAATAGATGTTTTGGACATTTCATCTGTTAGTAATTACGATTTGTCCAATAGAACGTGTTCCAACTGATCGCTACGACTATAACAGTCTTTGAACAGCTGTCGACAAGTATTTTTACACTTCACAAACAATCATGTTTGAAAGGGATGAAAACTTTGGTGTTTGCCTCTGTTAACACACATATATTCTGTGTTAAACAATAAACATCAATCAAACGTCCATTGAATTAAGGACAGTGACTTTAATTTTTTTATTAGAAATAAAAATTATTCCGAGGAAACTTTTCGTGAGAAACTAGAGATGCTCATGTTTTATTTCTTACGAACAGAACAATCACGGTAAGCTAATTGGAATGTATAGTAGATATTGATTATTTTCTTTGGATAATTACTCGTTTATTGGACATTTTTCGACATGTAATTTGGTTAAGGTAGAAAAAGTACTTGTACGCAAATGCTGTTAACATACAGAGTAGAGGCAGATTTATCAATCAACGCCAAAAAGACTAGAAAATAAGATAATCTTACCATTTTTAAAATAGTTCTTACAAGTTGGATGTAAACTCCTACTATTTCTGGAGATGACAATATTCTAATTTGTTGTCCATTATCTGGACTTTTTTGCCGAGCTACATTCGTTTTGGTCACTGAATTGACCAAAGAAAATAGACCTGGTCAAGAAAGCAAACAACAAAAATGATATTGATGAATTGAACACTAACTAAGCTGACTCCTATTTTTATTTAACATGCAATGATAAAGAAACAATGAAGCTTTACTACTTTGGAAAATAGAAGCATTATTACTATGTCTACTACATGTGATCAAAGTTATTGCACATTCCATATACTTAGTAGTTAATAAAGGTATGTCATTTGCTAATGGATTCAACCGTCATATAAAATGTCCTGTAGCTCTTGGATTTACTCTGAGTGCTACACGGGAGCTAGTCTGGTAATTTATAGAATTTGATTTACCATTAATACACAGTATTCTGGTTAGAAAGAAAATAGCCAACGGAATGAAGAGTAAATTAACCGCTTTGCGATAGATTGTTTGCACTTATGATTGTACTTGTTCTTTATAGTTCATATCACTGAAAGCAGAATAACGAGTTCATTTAGTTCCAAATATTATGCCGATAATTTTGATATTAAGTACTCAAATGCATAGATCATGTCGAATGCATATTGTAATTTTTGTCTTAGTACAGGAGCAGAGGTAGGACAATGTTCATATAAGGAACTTCATACCTTTGGGTGCGTTTCATTACCGCTACATTTAATCTGTTTCAGAACACCTATTCCTAAACAATGTCCTCACTGTTGCAATTTTTGCTAAAATATGCATACATGTACTACTTAAAGTCTTTTGGTTTGCAAAGGTACCAGCTGGCAGCTGGGATTGATGGTAAAAAAGTGAACTTCATTTTTTTTCTCTCGTTAAAAGATTCAAGGGAAAATATTCTGAAATGGAAAACTGCAGCTATATTTTCTAGCAAAAAAAAATCATACAGAAGAATCTGTATTTTCCTACCAAGAAGCCTAAAGATTGTGAGTGTTGGCACATTGTAAACTGCTAACGATATCAAGATTCTCACAATAAAACGATTAGCAGAGGCAAATCGTGACAATTACTGTCACTTTTACTTTACATTATTACGTCTCTGATATCATCTGCAACAGCTAGGAGATCTCTGAGAAGAAAAAAGTAAAATTGTTGGCTGGATGAAATCACAAGACGTCGTTCATATATATAATAAATTTGCAAAGAAGGAGGAATTTCTTAAAGAAAATTGGGTTTTATAGAAATTAAATATGAGCATAAATCATTGCATCTAAATGCACTTTTGATTGTCAAATAACAAAACACAGAAACTAGCACCTTGTTATTCCGTTTTAAAAATTCATTGAAAATTAGGAATCGTTAATTGCAAAAATGGAAGTTTGTTTATGGAAACCTTTTCTCTGTTATATATGCAGACAAACATAAAAGGTTTAATAAAAAGTTTAATTTTAGTAAAGTACAGAAGCGAATCGAGTGTGTGTATTGGTGCCAGTGAAAGCATTTATCATATACGCGTTAATATGATTTTCCCATGTTCAGTGCTCGCGAGACTCATTCATCCAGACAACTTCATTAAAATTCGAATCCCTTCAACAAAAGACGCCAAAAACGCTTTTTATGAAATTATTAACACTGACCTCACAATAAACTTGATACCGACAGTATCTAAAAGCGACATCTGACTCGACGAGTCGTAAATTATCCATGCTACGATGTTACATTTGGGTACAAAGTAATGTTACACGATTCTTTAAGGAGGATGACCGGAGACAATTTTTAGGTTTTACATTTGAAAACTTTCACATCTGCTTAATTTTGGACAGTGGTTTATCCATTAGTTTTGATTGCACAATGTTAAAACATTTTTTTATCTATCCTTGACAGATAATTGACGACATAAATTCCAAGGACATAAAAAAGGCATCCACGTATTGATTAAATATGTTTCAGATCTGTATTTATGTTTAAGCTTAAAGTTAAAGGACATCAAAGGGGAAATAAGGGAGAGTACTTTATGCGGCTAAATAATCAACGATGCATCATGATCCTCAGCCAATTTGTTCTCATATCCCTTCAAAAACGGAACCCTCTCCCACATATATTCGTACCTGTACCACTCCAGCCCTTTGTGATAGTGTTTATCAAAGAAGTGCGGCTCTGGACCAGTAGCCTGGACGTCTGGGTGGACACGTAAAAATTCCAACAAGGCACGGGTTCCGCTCTTTTTCGCCCCAATGATTATTGCTTGGGGAAGTCGTCGCTTTCTCATACCCTCACTTTCTCCCGGTTTTTCGCTGCCCCTTTCCATCAGGACTTTCGCTTGACTTGATTCAGACGTCAAAGTCATGTTCCAATTATCTGAGAGTCTGTAAGCTTTGTTAAGGGATTTTCTCGTTGGTTTATCATTTCGTCCTCGGTGTGTACCGTCGTATGGCAAGATATTCCGCAAGTTTCGGTTGTGATGACCAAAATCTGGAAGCTTGGAATAAAACTCCTCTGACGAAGAACTTGGTGAGCTAAGTCCGTTTTGTGTAAGGGCTCGAGTATTAAAACTAAGAACACTTAAACCAAGAAGTAAGCATCCAATTAACAGTACGTGGGACCACAACTTCTTCCGAAAATTTCTAAAAGTCCGAAACAAATTTAAACCCCGCATATCCTATCATTGTTACTTCTGGCTAAATTTATATATTGACTACAATCACACAGAAAATAGACGTATCCTTTTAACATTCAGAATGACAGTGGCTATCCAAAGGCATAAATTGAGTGTGAGGATTAAACGACCAGTTTTGTTGCAGTAAAATTGTAAAGATTCCTAAAAAGTGATCAACCGGCTGGTAAACTTTTCCAAAACAAACTATTCATAATTGCAGAATGAATCGACATGGAACATAGCGATTTAACACCTGGGTCTCCGTCTTTTTTTCTTCTCCGAATCGGTATAATTTACCCCATTGTGAATGTCGTATATATATATCTCTGTTCACTCGCTGCTAGGTCAGTGGTGTATCAACAGAAAAAAGGCAATTTGACACCTTGATCCGTCTTTACACTTTGCTGTAGAAAATGTACGATAACATAAAATCTGCTGATAACTCCAAACCCCGATAGTTGTTATATTTGACGGACAGACACGCAGAATAACTCTTTTACCCACTAAAGCGGCTATTGATCCAGGTTCTCTCTACGCGAAAGGCTTTTACGTGCAAAACGATTGGACGAAACCCCTGGTAGGCCGTAACGTTAATCAATGGAGGAAAATCCCTCTTTTATTAAAAACATCAACATAAAACCGAACCTGTTATGATTTATATGAGATGTTCAAACTGGCGTAAAATGTCTTTAAGTTTATTTACCTTTAAATAGGGGTTTTATTTTTTTGAAATCGAGAGCTGGTGCTTTCGCTATTAACTCGCTAACATGAGCGTGAATTCTACGAAATATAAATATTTAAAGAATTAGTCGGTATCACTGATTTGTAATATATTATTGAATATTATTATAGTATTCTGATACTCGAATTTTTTTTTAATGTTAATAGCCGTCCTTTATTTTAGTTTTACTAAATCTTCGCTGAATTCAAGAGGAAAAAATAAAATCTCCTACACTCTCAAAAATTAATCAGCATACTCACAAATAGATTAACATACGAAATGACACCGAAGGGTATGAGGGTTCACTTGTGCGTTTCTGCAAAACATTAATCCATCGGCAGTGAACCCGGTAGGTAAATTGTGCCCTGGGAACGTTAGACAAAAGTGCACATTGTCCCCAAAAAGCCAGTCTAGATATAAATCAATGAAGTATTCAATTCATCATTATGATGTATTTAATTAATCATTATGATGTATTTTCAACAATGTTCATGATCATCAATACTGTTGTCATGTTCTTTATTGCATAAAATAATTAAATTGTCAAAAATGGAATTTAAATGAATCTCTTCCTTTTAAGTTCAAAATTCTGAATATATCAATGTATTTTGAACATACAAAATGACACATTTTTAATTCATTTCATAATATTCTTCTGAATGAGAATCCGAATCAGAAAAAAACGTGAAAATTGACAAAATTAGAATACTTGCAAGGCACTTGCAAATTTTATTAAAAATTAAGCATTAGATTTTAGATAAATACAGATCACAGAACTTAAAACTATTTCTATTTCTATTAAGTGAAACTAATTTTTGTTGACCCCAACGCGATCAGATTAGTTCTCTTCTTCATCTTTATTTTGCGCCTGTGCAGAAAAGTTGGAGCTATCATGATGCCAACTCCATAGATATAGGCCTAAATGTGAGATGACCAAAGATTTTCATAAAATTTTTTTTTTTTAAAAAGGTGATTAGCACTTATTCCTCACTTTTGCTTGATCCAATTCAATGTTGTGAAATAAAGAATAAAAGACGCCTTGACCTTGACATAGGCTAGTTCAAAATCACTCGATCTATACAACTTGTGTTGTTTTTAGAACTCATATTTTGCGGTATTTTAATTCTTGCTTTACAGTGCAGTTGAGATCTGAAAACTTCGCTTCATTTATATTTCTCATATATCGTTATAGTTTTATGATATTTGTGACAGTTTTAATTGTCTTAAAAGAAAAGCATGGTATTGATTAGTTATGTAACTTTAAACAAACCTTCCTTTTGTGAACAGTTCGTTCGAAGTACTCTTATTCTAAACCAACAAAATCATTTAAAATTAAAAAAAATTCTAAATACCTATATGCTGACAAATGAATGCTCAAATGTATAAAAATAAAGTTAGAGTATTTGTACTGATAAAATATACATTTATGCTTGTACGGGTTTCTTACCACCGTGTGGTATTCCCAGCACCAAGGCGAGGGTGGTCGTTACCAGACCAATAAAGATAAACCACCAAGACAGGTTGATTGCTGGGTATCGGGGTATCTGCTTTTAATGACATTTAGCCACCATATAATGACATCTTCAGTAAATATTTACATAATCTATTGCATCGTCAATTGCATCTGTAGTCGTTTTAATTATCTAATAAATCTTTGGAGGTAACTAAGATGTAGATATAATGTTACAACAGGACTGATAGCCAAACAAAGAGGTAATGAATTCGGTTCTACCGATACAGGACACCCTAAGCCAACCTCCCAAGTCAAATGTTACAATGTGAATGGAACATTGTTAATGGAAAAATACGGGAATTGTTCTTTTGGTGTTTGGGCATCTCTAAGGACAATTTTCAAATTTGATACAACCTTGACTGAAAAGAAGATTTTTGGATTTCTAAAATCCCTATTAGAATGTCAAATTCGTAGTAACAAATACATTTCAAAGTCATTAATCTGAAATGCACCCGGCACAAAAATGACAAACGGCCATTTCATGGTAAGTTGTACCAAAGTAAAGAATAATGTGTATTGTTGATACGAAATTTTTGTCATTTTGAGGGGAGTTTTAAATAGTATTTGCCAAACCACATCACCCGTAGAGGTTTATTACCAGTTGTCGCTCAGTTTTGTGATGTAGCAAGAGTAACTTGCATGTTTATATTAATTTTACAGTATACTTGTGTTCGACATCGCTGTGTATGTTTTCTTTAGAATTAATATAAAATGATTTGTATGATTTTTTCGACTGTCTGTTCCTATATTCTCACCACAGCTTTTAGAACTAATTCACAGATATTCATCTGATTTTATTATGTCAAGAACATTTCCTTATCAGAAAATATAGGAAATGGCATAAAAATACCTCTAGCATGCTCGGGGAAAATATGACAAAACAGGTGTTGGAAATTTTGTTTTCGAAATTGTTTATAAAAATCCAAAAAAATGATTACAAAACATTCTAAACTTCCATGCTGTTTGGTGTATTTTATTTTCTTCACAGCATCCGAAGAAAAAAGAAATGTTGGCAATTGCAAATAAAAAAGAATGTTTCTTTATTGAGACGTTTTAAGGCATAACAGATAAAATGCACTTTACCAAGATAACTAATTATATTTTTATGGCTGTGATGTCCTTTCCATTTCTCTTCAGCTGTAATCTACAATCCTAATATCAAACTCTTCTAACAGTTAAATTTAATTTACAAAAACTTGTGAGCACAATGGAATGTCTTTATGTAGTTCACTTATATTATCTTTCATTCCCCAATATCATTACATTCCATATATACACGTAAATACATTTCAAACCCATGCGCAGATTAAAGGTACCCTTCAATATTATAGAAAGAATGGCAGTGTCCATGTTTTGCTTTGGATAACCAAAAAATATGTGTCCGATCAAAAAGGAGAAAAAAGGTACATATAGGCACTATAAAACAAAGATTATATCGATTACTTCGATTTTGTGAAAGTCTCATTAAATTTTTTTCAGTGGTATAAGAGGAACTGAAGATAAGAGATGGGTACCCCAAACCGTAACAGACAGACGTACAGCTAGACGGATGGAAATCCCGATCACTATATACTCTCCCACTTTTCAAGCGAGGGAGGCGGTCTAATAAATATGTCACTAATTAAAACACATTTACTATTCAAATTAATTTGAAGTCAAAACCATTCTTGTATTGATACATGTACTTTTTTAACCTTTTCATACCTAAAACTGTGGAGAATTTTCTTGACACAGCGAGCCATCTGCTAATTAATAGCCAACAATGCCCCCTATAGAAGCTCGGAAAGGAAGTGCCGGGAGAATACTTTCTCTCCGTTTTTCTTCTGAGAGTAATGAAATGATGTTCCTCTTCCGTCTGGCTGTCTATTTCATTGTATCAACTGCCAACTTTAGATGGTAAAAATTATGCTTGACTTACAATTCACATTACCATACTGAATAGATATTGATAACCCTTTAGATTCTCAGATAGAGAAGGAAAATCTATGACCTTTCAAGAAATATTTGAATTAATTGGTCTATTTTTGCAATAGTTTTTTTTAGAAATAAGGTCAGATTTACAGAAAATCTATAAAAGAAAATATAAAGAATTGAAATTAACACTTCTTAAATAAACTACGAATGCATTTATCGGGTATAATACGTTTCAAATTAGATCTAGCTGAACATGAAAGGGTGACTTCAATGGAAAATGCATAAACAAGTAAATAAATTAAAGATTATCGATGCCCATTCCTTGTAGAAGGCAAAATATCCCGGACAGATGTTCGAGAATTAGTAAAATATCAGTGTTTGTAAGAACACCGTAATTATACGTATCAAAAATCGACATTTTAGAGAACTGGTATAATTAGATAAAACAGGAGATATTGTCTTGATTTATCTTTTAAATATGCACGCGCGTGAGATTGCCATCTTGGATTTCACAGGGAGGCGAAATTAATTGTTCATCACACTTTGATCGCTTTTTGCATAATGATAAATCTTACTAAAGTTGTATGAAAGTCATTTTAGCTTACCGGGACCAAAGCTTTTTCCAAAATTTGTCTGTCGTTGTCGTCGTTGTAAAGTTTTACATATTCACCCTTTTCTTTAGAAGCACTAGGTCAGTTTTGACCATACTTGCCATGAAGAATCCAAAGAAGAACCTTGTTCAAAGGCAGCAAATATGATACTTATATGGCAGAGTCCTTGGATTGTGTAGAATCACATTAAATTTTTTTAAAATCATGACCCTATAAGAGGATGGACCCACAATGTACGATCAAAGTTTTACATGGGAAACATCTTTTAAAAATTTTGAAAAATAGCAAAGGCATAATTGCTCATATAAATAGCACCTTCAGTTAGTTTAGATTAATTCAGGTTTGTTAAATCATGACCCCTGAGTGTATGGCGGAGCAATAAAAGGATTTTATAGGGAATCAAGCTGCTTATAGAGGACTCATAATGAAGCAGGTGAGCGTTGTGGCCCATCGGCATCTTGTAATTGGCGTCATCTCAAATCTATAACGTGATGCAATATATATAGGATCTCCCATGGTTTGTGGTTTGATATGATTTTTATCCAACGAGTTGTGTTTTTTCTATCCCCGAGCCTTGGCGAGGGGATATAAAACACACAATGTCATATCCAACTACAAACCAATGTTATTTCCTATATTTATCACATATTTTATGGCCCTAGGTAGCCGAAAGGGAACTCTGAATTAGAAATAAAGACAAAATACACATTTATAGTGAACAAAAATATGTGATAAAAAGAATCTCCCATGGTTTGTGGTTTGATATGATTTTTATCCAACTCATTGTGTGTTTTCTATCGGATTCTTTCGGTTACCTTGGACAAATAACGTAATAGATAATATTACGCTGTATGAAATAGTTCATACCAAAATAAAAGAAAGAAAGTATTTCAGCATTTATTCTTTTTTAATTCATGAATGAAAAATTGTTAAAATATATCAAATAAAGTGAAATTTGACAAATTAAGTCATTCTCTCTATCATGCACATGTATTTGTTTATTTACATTACGTCACGCAGCGTAGGAATACAAAGTACTGATACGAAAACGATATCACATGAGCTATATTAACGGGATAAAGGTGAAAATATGTGATAAAATGGTTTTCCTTAGTTTTGTTTATTGATAAAAAGTCATATAAACAAGAACCAGTAAAAATGGATGTAGAGATTAACTAAAGATCGATACATTGATCTGGTGTCAATCTATATAGAGAGAGAGATCTGAGTACATTGTAGTCAGGCAAGTGTTGAAAAATATTTCCGAATACTTCTACAGGCTGTGAGGACTACCTAAATTTTGAAACCTGTATCCATTTCCTCGACTCATATAGTCAATAAAATATGTTCAATTATTAAATATAAATATACTCATCCGCGTTATTAAGGAAATATTTGATGACAACAGCTTGTGAACACATTAAAAATGATTGGAGTACGACAGCGTTAAATAAATGTTTGAAAATGGATCGATTGTACACATTCTGATGTTTGAATGACTTAAAATACTGTAGAATGTGATGTTACAGTGTAGACGTAAAAGAAAGAAAAACTATATTGAAGGTCAAAAGATTGATTGATTGTTTGTTTGTTGTCTAACGTCTCTCTCGAGATTTTTTTCACTCATATGCAGACGCTACCCCCTGCCGGTGGCGGACCGGCTATAAATTCTTACCTATATATATATATACTCGGCACTTACGGCCATTGAGCAGTGAGGGATCTTTTTTATGCCAACACCTTCTGAGGCACGTCCTACAGTGAGATTCGAACCCGCGACGCAAGTACTCTAAACAAAGCGTGCAGAATGTTAATGCTTGATGAAATATCAAAGAAAATTTGTCATAATTGAGATTTAATTTGTCACTTTCTTGTTTGTCGCTCTATAGGTATTCCGCATGCCTTGCTCGCTCAACTTCTTTAATTTTATTTCAATGAAAAATTATTGTTTCATTTTAATGGAGTACGTGATTATCAAATCCAAAAATGTCTGTGGTCGAGATCAATGGCCAGGTCGCAAAAAGTGCAAATAAAGTTACCTTTGAAGGTCGAGAGTCACGATTTAAGTAGATTAAACAAAATATTACAAAGAGTAAATTGCAACACCTTGATTTCAAAAAAGGTGAGAGGGAATTAAACGATTTTTAGCGAAATTATTGAATAAACCAAATTACAAAGCTATGATCAAAAGGAATGGTCTCACATTTCGACCCACGAAGAAAGCTAAAAATTGACAATGTTATTTAACCATTTAAAATCAAAGATTAACCGCTTATAGTGATAATTAAGGAATGCTTTAATGTCAAGCTGATTTGTAAAAGTGTGAAGATTAAAGTTTGATCCTAATAGTCTGGGGGCAAGTTAAGGATTCGAAGTTAGAGGGACTCTAATTGATTTTTAGGCAGGGCCCCACCTGCAGGTCCCCTTAAAGAGAGGTTTCAGGGAGGTTCACCTTCAGGGAAGCTTACAGAGGCTCTTGGAGAAGCTTGAATCCTTCTAAGCAGAAAATTCATACAATTTCTTGTAGTCATAGTCATGTTTAATGAAACTGAATTTTTTTTTGGTCTGAGTACAATCCTGAATGAAGACGACAAAAACTAGTACCAAGCAAAAATATACAAATAAAACCATTTATTTACTTTCATTTCTTTTCTTAAAAGGAACTGTCATGCTGGCATATGCGTCGAAACCGAGGGTGCTAGGGGGTGCTAAGTTTGTTTGCAAACATAGACATACATGCAGCATAAGCATGGAACATCGGGGCGTAGGTTTAGCCCCCCCCCCCCCCTTGATCAGGCTCATTGAAGTCTAAGTCCAAAAATGTAATTGGTAGAGTTTGAAAAAAATTGGCATTGAAAAATGATCGACCCCCACCCCCCTCCTCCCGCCACAGGAAATAGGTTTTTCGTGTTTTGACAATCTTCTTTTTTTTTCTTTCTTTTGCTTGTCTTTTTTTTAGGTTTGATTTTGTTTACTTGCCCCCCCCCTTTCAATTTGCTTCCGACACCAATGTTCTCATTATTTCTTGATGATGACCTTGAATAAATCTCATAAAGAAGCTAAGAGGTGATAGATTGTCAAGTATTTGATGGCGAACAAATTAAACTGAACAAAAAAGTTTAAACGTTCGCCCATCATAAACATTATGTGCCAAAAAAAAAGGGACATGTAAAAAGACTGAAAATGTACACGAAACAAATCTGTTTAAGGTATCCTTACGTTTAAAAGTGGGAGAATGATTTAAGCCTGTGGTAAGTTTTCTCAAATAACACATGAAACAGCGGCCAAGCAAGGATTATTTCAAGAAAAATGTAGCATTATGAGGAAAAGTAGCTTTCCAAAATTAATCATTTAAACAATATTTAATCTTCAAAAACAAACAAGATTACTGTTTTACAAAACATAAGAATGGCCACAGGCCTGAACACACCTGACTACACCTGAGCGTGTGCAGTCAAGTGCAGCCAATTAGAATAAGTCTTTTTGCTAATTAAGTTAGTACAACAGAGGAGTATTTATTTTTATTTAGTCTTCAAATGGCAAATCTACGCAAAAGTATAAGAGGATAAAATTTCAAATCTGTTCCGCGATTAGTCCTCACCCTAGGCGATGAAAAAAACTGGCCCACATCTCTTTAAATTACCAGTTTTTATTATAATCTGAAAAAATCTTTGATGTACCTTGGACCTCGAGGGAATGCACAGATGTTTTAATTTAAAAAAATACCAAACATATACGGGTTACTCTGATTAAAACAATCTGTATAAAAGCAGATATAAACCTGACAACTAAGACTAATAGGTGCCACAACCATGCAATGTCTGCTATATAAATATATTTTACTGTATCACAAAATCTTACATGTACTGATGTAACCTATCAATATATCATAATAATCAACAAAATAATATTTTAAATATGTTATCTGACATTTTAAATTCATCAAGTTGGTCTTTAATAAATGGTCGTTTTACGACACTGTCAGCAGTTTTGAAGACTATGCAAGGTATAGTTCAAATGAATGAACTTGTCAGAAAATGATTAAGCTTCAATATGCTATCTTCTGGAAACAGCCAAAACTTTGTGTTTCCAAAATTAATCAAAATTCAACCAATTCAAATATGAGACTTTGCAGATTATTATTAATATTAATACTGTAATATTTACACCAGTTTTGTGACTAATCTGCTCAAAGCTTACCTCCTATGAAACTAAAAAAGGTAAAGAAATGATCAATATAAAAATAAATCTTTAAACAATAAAATTCCATGAAGAGGGCATAAACACCTTGGAATTCAAGAGTTGGAATCAGGTGCCTAGATTAAGTAACCATCCCCTGTAAACTGGTTGCACCCGCCGTGAGCCCTGTGTATAGCTGAGTAGACGGTAAATTTCGTAGTGCAATTCTGTATCAAACAAGACTTAAAAATTGGCAAGAAACAAAACAACCAGAAAACGGCTCATTGATAGTTTATATTTGCTACCAATGCCATAAAAACGACCATAGAATATACGAAACACTGACTTTAAACTAGGGCTTTGAAATTACTGTTACAGCAACTTATTTGATAGTAACCTGCCTCCGTTTAAAAACGATCTTAGTCGGAACATGCTCTTGAGTATCAAATGACATGTAGTTGGGAGATGTTAACACCCTATACAGGTGATAGGGGAATATTACTTCATATAAAACGCGATGGAAAAGTTGAAATCATCTCGTTTGTCATACAGTTAAGCTAGTTTGTTGGCCCTGTGTCAGGTACAATTTTGGTACTCTGAGTTACTGACAAATAAATCTAGACTTTCCTAGGATTACGGTTTCTTTGTACGGAAAACTAGTATCTCAATATGTCAGCCCAATGTTCAAGAAAGCATACAAATATTTCATGAATCGTACACGGTAAAGTGCAGTCAATTTTTCCTCTTTTTTCACTCCTCCCCCACAGGCAAGCCAAGTTTGATAGAAAAGTCCACTCACGGTAAGGTCATTCTATGAAAGAGTGGTGGATTTGTTCATCAATAATTTCTCTCGAATTTGACTCATGTCTTCCTTAGTGAAGTAATCAAATAAAATATTGATCCTGTTATGGTTAAGTATACCAGTGGGGATTCCTCAAGTACTCTAAGAACAAGAAAATAACACTAAGTCGTACTATTTTTAGTGAAGGCTTATCTAATTATAAGAACCCAAGGCATGGGTGAATGAGTTCTTTTCAAAATAACATTTACAATTTTACTTTTTTGAAGTAATAATCGAGTTTGATAATTTTTGCATAATTATCAATTGAGCTGCGTTTTTGTGTATCAAAATTAAGTTTTTAACAGCTGAAGTTGTAGATGAAAGAATAAATGATATTTGGGGGATTCAACACTCTTATCTATGTGATAATTTTTCCCCGTTGCAGATATCTTTTATTCAAAAAACGTGACTTCAGAATGTTAAATCCTGTTTCAAGCAGTGTATTAGTTCCAGTAATGGCATGTCAATGTACATGTACGAGTTCAATAACGTAGAGAAGATGATGTGAAAATCGGACAGTAAATACTGAGTCAATGTATGACCCGGGATCCACTAATTGCTGCCATTCTGTTCGTTATGGAGATTTTTTATGGTTGATATGTTGATTTGTCCCTTAGATTGTCAATGTCACATCTGATACACGAGTAGATGGAACCAACATTTTTCAACCACACTTTTTTAAAACAATTTCAAATACATTTTTTACATTTCTTTAAAACAATATTAAAAGCATAACTAAAGAATATTTTAGCAACGCAAAATGGTAAGATGGTTCCAAAGCCTCTGAAAACGCAAGTTTTGAAGACTGTTTCTTTTTCTTTTGCACTTTTCATATTTCAAGTGATAACCAAGAATTTGGCAACACAGTGGGTTGCAGAAAGAAGTAATTAAAGAAGTAAAATATAGGTGCATGAGCAGCTTCACATTCATTTCAAATTCTTGCATCAATGCATTTGTTTTCAGAAGAAGAGACTAAAGACCAAAACATACAGAGTTGAACACCTGGTTTATCCATCACTTGTGAGTATTTTTTTTCCTGAGCCAAAATATTTCAATGATATACGAGTAACTAAATGCAGTCTTGAAGGCACATCATCCATCTACTGCAGTATACCAAGGTCTTGTCACCTTAAGATTGTAGAACTTATTTAAGGAATCACTGTCTATTTGTTGGGTATGCCAGGGCAATGATAGTTGCAAATGTGGGATAAATTGCATTGCGGACATCATAGACAATTGCCTTTTCAATAAAATTGAAATTTTAATGATGTTAATATTTTAAAAATGCTCGAGTTTCTGATTAACAATGTCTACATAGTTTTTGGAGATCAGGTCTTCCAACAAATCGTTGCTGTGGCCATCGATCAACTCGACATATAGATTTATCGACGACGCATTATCAATTAACAAATGACTCGATCCCATGATGAGTCCCATCCATGTCAGGGCATGTGTCGACTCGGTATATCCCAGGGAACATGAAATAGGATTCCGCAGTGACTGACACATCTGTTTCATGTTTAAAAAATAAAGTCCGCGTTTTCGTGAATGTTGTAGAGTCGAGAAATGTTGTTTGAAAGATAAAAGAATAGGCGTTAGCCGAAGCTTTTATAATTTAAACAACATTTTAAGACCGAGGAGGTTATTCTGCATCATTCACGACAACAAAGACAAATACGACCGATCGAGAGAAACGAATATGCTTTAGTAGCGCTGTTCCATTTAGCACCAGAGTGTACATCTATTTGTTTGTTTATTTGTGAATAGAATGCAGACGATTTGTGCTTTTGTCGCATTAAAATTAGCCTTTAATTAAATATGAACATTTGTCTGTAGCTCATATAGATTAATCTTCTGGAATATACAAAAACAAAATCAGTTTACTATTTTACCACTTTAAGGACTGACGAGACGTTCCTTAATAAAATATAAATTTTCAAAGAGTTTTCCATTGAAGTATTGCTACTTAAACATATTTACTCACAAAAACCAGGCATTTCTGCAAGATACCAGGGGGTAGTTTTTCTTATATAATCCTTTTTGGAAGAAAAATAATTTTCTAATTTCAAATGTTTAAGTGTTTGGATTTTTAAAAAAACTTTTAGAAACTGGTTTAGAAATCAGAATGTAATTAAAATTTTGAATATTTTTCATACATTACGAAGATATACAAAACATATATTGAGGAACGTCTCGTCTGACCTTAATTATCACTAAAATCCCGGAGTTTAAATATGGCGTAGGGAGGTCCGTGAAACAGCCCCGCTTCGCTTTCGAAACCTACATTCATCAGGTACTCTCTGCAATATACAGTGTTTAAATTGCAAAAGACGTCACATCGATGTACATGTGGTCTAAATATGTATTCCATTCTAAAGTCAAATGTACATTTCAACTGCACAGGTTATATACGTAATTCTGATCTGAAATTTTTTGATGATGATCGTGATTTATTGGAGAATAATGTCCGCGGAATTTCTTTGATCTCGGCAATAATCGTAGTAGAATTTAAAGTTTTTCTAGAAAAAAAAACCGTTAATAGAAATCCTAAAAAAAAAAAAAGAAAAAGAATGGTAAACATTATGACCAAAATTTCTATGTCAGTTTTTTTTAGTTGTGCAGCAATATTCCCCGATCACCTGCATGTTGGGTTATATTTCTCCCAGTTGATTCGTTACGCAAGGGAATGCTCTACTCAGAAACGAATTCCAAAACGATGCAAGCTATTTACAAACAATTTGATAGAACAAAGATATCACTGAAAAGTCTCGTTTAAATATATCATTTAGTAAGTTCTATATTCGATATCCTGAGGTCGCATGCTGACTTATGCTTTTCGTACTGATTGTTAGACCATTATTTATTATACACTAAATTGTCTACATTTTTTCTCATTTGCTAGATTCTGACAAGGAGCACACGGAGGATGTTAATTTAAGTTGTTCATTGTCAATAGATGATTTCTTTTTAAAGGTTTACTAAAAAAATCAAAGCGATTGATTAATATTGAAAATTACTATGCCAAATGTTTATTTCTTAATGCAATAAAGCACGAGGAATGTGCAAAGACAATCAAAAGCTGAAAAAAAGGCTAGTAATGCAGAAGAGCAATAAGCTCATTCTATTGAGAAATTGGCAATTAGTACACATCATTAGGCAATAAGCAATTTGACTAAGCAGATGACAATAAGCGACTGGTGTTAGCACAAAGAAAGCAATTGGCAAAATCAATTAAGCTTCTTATAATCTTGGAGAATATCTACAGTTGTGATAATAAAAATGCACAAATAAGTGAGTAGCAGAATTCATGTGTTATTTCTGTGATATTATGGATTATGCTCTTTGAATTAGTAAACGTAAAGAAGGCATAAATAACGCAAGAAATCCTTCAAGTTAAATTGTTAGAAACAATATGGTTTTCATAAAGTCCGGATGGGACACCAGGGGGCGCGTTTTAGCTTTGGAAGGACAGTTATCAAAAAGTTCGTGGACTGGTCAAGTTTTATCAATTCATGCAAAGGTTTTGCAATCGTTCTTAGATACAAAAAACCCTGTAAGAAAGAACTCTTTTCTAAAAGGCACAACATTTTATTTATAAAACTGTTCTCAACAAATGTATAAATTGAATTCATGATAAAATGGACGGAGATGTGATTAAAAGCAAACAAAAGACATAGCCAAAGAGAAAAATCATCTCATTCTTCGGTGTCATCATGATCACGAAAATCGGTAGAATAAAAAAGTGCTCATAAAAAATAATAACACGTGACTGTAAGCCCTGCAGACAGGCACACTGATGATTGCACCAAAGTTCATTTATATTGCACAGTTTTATGAGGCTGGAGTACAGTTTGTGAACGCCAACAACATGTTAAATCTGAAAAAAAGAAAACAAAATGTATGTAAAAAAATTTTTAGTGCCCATATACAAATCTAATTAAATCAGATGTTAGATCCGCTCGCATACTCGCTACACTAACATCGATGTTAGTGTAGCGAGTATGCGAGTGGATCTAACATCTAATTTTAATTAGATTGGTTCATATACATGTACAAATACTGTCTTCCAGAATAAGAATGCACTCACTATAGCACAGTTAGGAGAACCGTTGGTTTGTGCTAATTGCCATGCTGTCCATTTTGGTTCTGAATACTTCAGCATCTGCCATTTGCGAGTATGGTTAAATAGAGAAAATAGAGAATTGTTTCATAATATTTAAATTAACCTATGGATGAAAAATATCCTTAAAATCCCACTATTCATAATAAAAACAAAAACTTTCAGGTAGTGTGACTCACCAGATGAGAGGGGTACTTCATTTTGTGAGCATCTTTGGAATCAATTTCTCGATTCCTTTCATTCTGAAAGAAAAATCCTATCTTTAATGTTTTTGCTTTAATAGGTGATTGGCTTTATCTTTAACATGTTTGCCCTTTTTGTATTTGTAAGAACCAAAAATTTTTCAAAGACAGAGTAATGGAAAGAAAAGAAAGATATGTAATTTTAGTACATATATTAGTTAAAAAAGTTTGATTTTTTCTCTGTATAGAGTCTTACCCATTCATCCAACTGGTTCCTCCAGTTGGCGATCAGAGAGTTGTAGAAAGGCTGTCGCTAAAGAACGACACAGTAAGAGAAAATCAGGAAATGTATGAAAGAGAGAAAGAGAAAAAAGTAAAAGAAAGGTTTAAACCCTTGTCAAAGCTAGTATACAAAAAGTTACATCACAAGACTTACCCGAGGCACCCCAGATTTCCTCCTGTATTGCCCAATAAGTGACTGAGGTGGCTTGATTTTAACCTTTTCTTTCGCCTTTTTGATGGAACTACTTTTATCACTCAGCTTAACCCTTTTGTTTGGTACGACCTCGTCTGAGGTGGTCTGAGAAGAAGAGGAAGACCGCTTATGTGGTATGCCCTTTCTACGCTTTCTTGTATTTTTAGAAGTCTTTGACTGAAAAAAAACCAGAAGTCTCTGTCGAGACTGAAGCTCTACTGGTTTGAACTTATAGCAAAGGAAGAGAAAATACTTAAGCAGCTTGGATTTGAAACTTTATAAACAGCATTAAATAGAATAATGATCGTTGATAAAGTCTCTTTATGTTCTTAGTTTAGTCTACTTGTGTGCCAAGTTATACTGAAATCAGACCAAAACTGTAGGAGGAGTAGCATTTTGAAACAATTTTACAGACATTTCTATTTTTAGTAACCACGGCTACACCGTTCATCAAAATTAAAATTTGATACACAGAATTATGTATCTAAGTGTATTCTACTTGTGTGCCAAGTTATATTGAAATCAGACCAAAACTGTAGGAGGAGTAGCATTTTGAAACAATTTTACAGATATTTCTATTTTTAGTAACCACAACAACACCATTCATC
>PRKT01000228.1:157334-174867 GCA_003671525.1 Saccostrea glomerata | reverse complement strand
TTTTAATATTACAGATGATGACATGTACCCTTAACAAATCCGGAGTGTCAAAATCCGTCGTTGAAATCTTTCTTTTCATTGTTAATTCAGACTTTTTCCCTTGCTTGACAAATCACGTCCGCTCTCTACAGATAACAACGTATCTATGAACTGGTTGCGAAAACAGAGGACTAATACGTCAGCAATTCAACATCCTTGGCAACGTCATGACGTCACCACTGGGAAAGCAGACCAATCGCATCATCTCGGGCCTTTCCGTCAGAGGTCGGGAAAACAACTTTTCCGACATCTGACGGAAAGGTCCGAGATGATGCGATTGGAGCGTGAAAGCCTGTTTTAATGGTTCATTGTCCCTGTTATGCTTCGTTTACTAACTTTGCGACAAAGAGAAGACAGGGGGACTAGCTGCAGAACTGTAGCTCTCTGCTTTAGAATATTCGGACAGATAAAGCAGAGAGCTACAGATCCAAAACCGTTTGTAAAAACCTTCGATTTACACCGCGGCTTTTTGTCACTCAATTTTGGTATATTTTCTTGTATTTTTAACTTTCTCCCGCTTAAAAAATTATACCCTATAATTAAGTATGTATTTCACAACTATTCTTGATACTTTTTTAAAACCTTTAATCGGTGCGAAACCAGCCTTTTTGGTTTTGGAATATCAGTTTACAAAATTCTCATTCCGACGTCCATCTTAGAGATCGTACATAAAAATCTTTCAAAGAACATACGCTTGCCTAAAAATAGGATTATAATATATGGTAAATTATCAGATATCATTTCTAACACGAGGAAAAAGCATATTTAATATATATACAATAATATCCAAAATAAGATACAAAACAGCGGCAGCGTAAATCGAAGGTATAATAGTATAATGAGTTGTAATGTTTTTTTTTTCGGAGGGTTTCTATAATAGTTCGGAATCTCAGGCACTTGGTGACCCCACCCCCCTTTTTTCTATCTCTTTTTATTTCAAATCTGAGGTCGACACATCTTTTGATAATTTTCATATTTTAATATGTACTTCATCATCTACAATGATATCGATAAGGTTAGGCCTTTGATTTCAAAAAGCAGGCTGTTAGCTATAGCTGCAGATTATCATCTGTAGCGTTATTGTTTTATATGGTAGTTTTTGATATGGTCAGACTACTATATAAACACATAACGCTACAGGTCTGTAGCTAGCTGTTAGCTATATCGTTTTCGACTAATGCACATAAAAAGAGATCCTTCTTCCTTTAAACTAGAGGTACTGTGAGCTCAGTCTGAGCTCAATGAATGATATCACCGCCTCCCATATGATTAAAAGGTTTAATTCCATATTTCGCAATGGTAAACCTAAAATATGTATCCGATCAAAAAGTAAAATTGGAGGTCACATTGGCACTTTGTAGTGAAGATTCTCTGAAAGTCTCATTAAATTTCAGTCAGTGATATAAGAGGAGTTGAAGATAAGAGATGGATATCCCAAAGCGTAAAAGACTGCATGACGGTAGGACGTACAAACGGACGGACGGGCATCCCGATCACTATATACACTCCTACTTTCCAAGCGGGGTATGAAAAGTAGGATGAAAGGAGTCTCCAGCTCCCAAGTGCCTGTGGCTGGCACGACTGAAAATATCCCCTCATCATAAGAACCGAGTACGGGTCTAGATTTGCAGCTCTCAACTGACATCTCAATTTGAGTGAAAATTTATGGAAGAGACGTTAAACAAACAAATCAGTTGCTTAGATTTCTGCTTTCAAATTAAAATGTTGACAAACCGCTTTGGTGTTAACATATTTTATTATTAAGGCCATCTTTAAAATTGTTTTGTTGTTGTTGCTATCTCCAACCGACTGGATAAAAATGGCTCGACTCAAAACTTTTTGAACATTTTGAAAACAATTATTATTTAAATGGGAAAAGGATTTAAAATTTCAACAATGATATTAAAACTTTCTGAGAAAAAACCCCCAAAAACTACCGACTCCAAAATTTAATCCTGAGTCGGAAGAGGGCAAAGAAAAATTATATTAAAGCAGACCTAACCGATTTCGAAGTTATATACATGTATATGATGAATCTCAGAAAAAAAGTCTAACGTTCTTTTTTTCTATTAGAATAATGGATTCTTATTGACAAGAGAAAGCCATTTATGTCAACAAATGTATTGGTAGCGTAGGGTTCTCAATTCGATCTGAGGTAATTTACTTTTATCACTAAGGGGCAACCTGCTGAGAGTGTTATGAGAGGGCTTATAGAAATCTTTTCAAATATTAATCCAGCAACTTATGAAATATTGACAACATTTACTTCCAATGTTAGAATATTCAAGGAGAGATGTCTTTTGAAAGGAATAAATGAAGAGTTCTCAACAATCACTCCATCTCGTAAAACCCACTTCAAGTGACCATCCAATTTACGTGGATTATGTAATTGTTTGCATATCTAGATCAAATATTTATGATGAAAGACTGCATATTAACGCTGATGCTACGTAACTCTGCCAGTAGAATTTTAACTTTGATGTAAAGCATTTAAAGTGTGTATCAAAGCAGTGTCTCGAAACCTGCACTTTTCGTGTCTCTTCAAAGACGACCTATATTCAATGCGTGATTTTAATAATTATGTTAAAATGGTTAAAAACAACATCCATTCAATATTTAAAAAAAATAATAATAATAAAGTAAGAAAAAGAATCGAAATCCATTTAATTTAGTAAAAGCATTCATTGAGCGTCATTAAAAGAGAATATATTTTTGATAACGAAAATTCCAAAAAAAAATCTTAAGCTTCAAATAAAAACAACACCGCCTAGCCAGCAACTTTAATTTTTGTGGTACTAGTAACTTCCCTAGTTAAACAGTTATCATTTTCAAGAACATATAGTTCGCTAAATAAAAGTGAGCAGTAGTACAAACAATCTTTTTATTGAATTTTACAGATTTTAGCAATGTCACAGTTAGTAGATCGAAGTAATAATCAATCGCACTCTCCAATAACAAACAAGTAAAAAAGAAATTTAAAAAATGCTTGTCGTTTTATTAAAAACACTTTTCACTTTAAAAAAAACAAAATCAAAATCCCCAATTGATTTTTTTGTTCAAATGCCTCAGGAACATACATGTATCCATTACTGAAATCAACCATATGAGGCTTGTTATTTTCATTCATTGGTTCATTTCCGGTCTGTAAATTTGTTGAAGGCATCACTTCCTCGTCTGTTGGCATGAAACATACACGGCCAGAACACTTTTTCTTTTCACGTTCAATTACATCCATTGCCTGTGAATAAAAAAATAATATGATTATGTAATAATTATCATTCATGCTTTCTTATTTCAAATAAATACACCTATGGCACGCCAAATTCACAAAAATGAGATTATCATAGTTTCACAATCGATAAACTAGGTTTATCGGTTGTAAACTATAGTTTACGGATTAAAAACACTTTCAAAATAACAAAATCAAAATCCCCAATTGATTTTTTTGTTCAAATGACTCAAGAAGTAATAGATAAACCATACAATTTTGACTGTTTAATTTACAATACACCACAAAACAGTCAAAATTGTATGGTTTATCTATTACTTAACCTACATGACCAGAACACTCTTTCTTTTCACGTTCATTGCCTGTGAATAAAAAAATAATATGATTATGTAATAATTATCATTCATGCTTTCTTATTTCAAATAAATGCACCTGCACCTGGATTCAATTTTTAAAATTAAATACCGTTATCTTATATCAACTGAAATGCTTTCTTTTTCTAACATATAGATCAACTTAATAGAAAGAAGCTTTCATGTTGATAGAGATTATTATGAAGGACAACACGTACTAACCCGTCAGACAAATATGTTGTTCTTTACACAGTTACAACACATCCTTATATCGGCTTTATGTGTTCTACTTGGAATCGGTACATGGTTGTCGATGAAATAAATGGGAAATTTCAGTATCAGAAAAGAATGAAATATGGCATATCAAATGCTACGTCCAGTTAAAATTCATATTTGTGACTTGGTAAAATTTTTCATTATATGGACGATAAAAACGCCTGAGAGAGGAGGTGACCTCTGCTGGCAGTTGTGGGTGCTTACGCCCTTTAGTGTCATCCAAGCAGTGTCCCCTTTTGTTCGTTATTTTCTTCTTTATACACGGAAATCCTCGACTTTTATTCATTATAAAATGCTGCTCTGTTATGAATTGTTTTAATCCTAAAAACTCCTGTACTTTCTTCATTTCCTCCCCTGGATTCGTCACTAAGTTCTCACCGTGAACAAAATGTATCTGTTCCAAAGGAAACACAGATAACCAATTCTCTAGATGCTTGACATATAAACCAATTCTTATCACAATCCATGACGTATTAATTTTTGTAGTGTCGTTATTCAAGAAAGCAGAGCTTTGAAATGACTTGATTTTCCCACCATGTTTGCTAAGAATTTGGGTGTAGTCTGAAATGGCACGGGTCACCGGGTCTCTGACCACAATTAAGAGCTTGGTTGAATTAGACATTCTGAAAATCCTTGACGGCACCTCCTTTGTAACGAAGTAACTTGGGGTTTTCTCAATTGTAAGCTGGTTTGGCATCGTTTCTGGCATAAGCATTCTGAAAATGTAGAAAAACAAGTTGTTTAATGTTTAAGAATCAAAAAGAACTACAAGTAACATTATTTTTGCTATTTTATGTAATTTCCAAGTGGTTTCACGGAATTAAAAGTCTTTCGTTTTTCTTTTGATTTATAAGTTTCAGATCTAGAGTAAGATTACAGATATATATTGACATCAACACATGAAAGCTTGAATGTGTTGCGTTTCGTATCATTAGAGCATCTTCTACTCGAGACTCTTACTAATTTAAACACTGAATGCTACCAAATGCATTTTCCTCTCGAGAGATCACAAGAAAGGTTAGCACTAATGGAAGCATGTGTGTCTTCAAAGACCAATTGTGTATCATTTTATTAAAACGAGTAATTGCTTGGAGAATCCTCCAGACAATCAAAGGGTTTTACGGAGTATTCATTTCTAATGCAAGTGTCTTTGTTGTATATTTAGTGTATGCTCTTAATCCCGTAGAATGAGAAACAGAAATCTATTTAAAGCTGCTGTAAAGCTTGCTTTATAGAAAGAAGAAGATCAACATCAAACAAACGACTGTTTAATGAAAAAAAAAATCTTTAAAAAACAACATTCAGAAATTGATTGTTTACTAACTAAAAATTTTCGTGAACGGTTCAGAAAGCTATATTCACTATATGGATGAATAATTTTCAATGTACAGTTGTATTATGAAAAATGTCAAATATATTTTAATGATTCAAAAGTTGCTACATCAAAATGCTATACCAAGCTAAGCACAAAAAAGGCATGAAGAATTTGATATTTGAGTAATTGTACACAGTCATTTAATTTATTTCTACTGACTGCTGCCTACATCTTTTGTTCGACAGATGCAAACTTAAACAGCACCAAATATAGACTGCAATTTAATCAACGGAACTTGCTGTTTGACACCTCTTGATTAGTTTCCGAATTTATCAACCTTCAGTCTATTTTAACCAAAAGAAAGGAAGACACAATGTTCTGATTCGGAAGACAGAACAGGAGTCCAGTGGACCACAACGTGCGCCTGAGTCGCATCGCCCTGCATATCTTGGGGAAAAGGTATTAATGATAACAATAAAATATAGAGTCATTTATTGTTCTGTTAGTGTGAAATAAGAAATTTTGTTCGTATGAAAGAATAACAGTGATATTTTGTCACAATGTGAAAGAATATTAAAAGCGCGGCAAAACTCTTGATATTCATTCCCACATCGTCGGATACCCACGGATGATCTCGTCTTTTACCCATCACCCGGTGGTGAGTCAAAGACAAGACTCTCGATAGTGGGTATCCGACGATGTCATTCTCTTTACGAAGAATGTTGTAAGAATAGTCTTTGGTCTGTTATTAGATTGAGAAAATTAACCTCATACACAAGAAAGTTTCTCAAAATATACCCGATAGTTGCGCGCTGTGAAAATACCAAAATTATGTGTCCTATATATAACTCTTGATTTTTTTTATCCAGCTACAAAACTTAATATCCTCTATATGGTTTTGAGGGTAGTTAAAATACCTCTATGGTAAAACCAATTCTTATATAAATATATATATACTTAGTATATAAGCCTTATGCTTTTATTTCCGACATAGTAATTATAAGAGACAGATAAATCATTTCCGCTAAAGGAAATGAGAAGATGGTGACAATATATGGTTATTACACAAAAGGTAATCATGAAAGAAGATCAAATTACAACTTCTTGGATCTTTATTAAGTGGACATCTACATTATAGTATCAGAAAGATGCACGGAGTGAAGGGATTTTCATACTCTCTAAGTACGTCAATAATTGATGTACATGCACCTTAGTCACACAATTTGTATGTTCCATTAATTGTTGAAGAGAAGGATTTTTATTGAAATAGAAGAAAAATTGCAGTTTTGGGAAAAACTTGTCACAAAAAACATAGGAATTACTTAAGCCGTTTTTATTCCACGGTGTTAAAATTTACTATTTCTCAAAATGTGCCGATCGCGATAATTTTAATTTCACGCTGCAAGAAATTAATTTTAATTTCATACATGCATTTAAACATTTTTAAAAACAAATGATAGCATTCACGATTGGTTAAATTTCGCGGGAAAATGTTGAATCGCGAACATAGTGAAATTAAATCCATCGTGATTACTTACCAATCTACAGCATGTGTATTTTTCTTTCGCGATCATTTTCTTCTTATAGTTTTCAAAATCACACTTAATTTATCAACAGGAGGATTGACCTCAAGTTTTTCAGTGGGGAACTTTCAATTTCTCTTAGTTGGGTTGCTTTTACAGAAAATAAGAGCATATGTAACAAGAAGTATGAAAAAAAGAAACATCACCGATAGAGGACAATGTTGACAGGTATCGGAACTTTTAGTTGAACCAGTCTGGTTTTATATACCAATTTTATGTTAATACGAATATTCACCCCCTTTTGCTTTCAAATTCAGTCATCCAAATGACTTCATTTAACTTTTATTGTTCTCAACAAACAGAACTGGCATGTCGGCTGATCTGTGGTGAATAACCTTAAACTTAACAGGGTAGAGGCTTAATGGTGGTAAAACCATAGACATTGTTATAAAAAAAATTGTCTCTTCAACTTTGCAAGAAACTGAAAGTAATTAATAGTAAGTATGGTAAGGAAAGGAATTACTCTCATCTCTTTGATTTTTAGACGGGGTCACATGACCCCGTCTTTTAGTTTACTCTCAGAGGCCTAAAAATAGAAAACGGAAGCCGTGGTGATAACACATGAATTAAATCTACGCATACAAAAGAGTGCAGAAATTGTTTCAATCAAAACATAAATATTTTGTATCAAACTGAAGAAATTGATATGAACCTTTTTCTAACTCAACTAATAAAGTATTTTTATAATTTAAAACTGAAAATATTAACTGTAAATAACACTAGTAGACAAAGTACTATTCTGCGTATTATTATGACTGTGTACGCATCATCCATTGTTTACTTCCGGAAAAATTATTAGTTCGTACCTGATGAAATTCGGAGCAGTTCAGAAAGGTTTCCAGACTGAGCAATTATTAAAATTTCTACTTCAAATCAAATTAAATGAAAAATGTGAATGTATTTTATTCATAGTTTTGTTTTTAGTATGTTAATGAAAAAATAAAGTTGTTATTAAAACTCGTAAAAAAAATCACATTTGTGAAATCTAGCATGAAGATTATTTTGACCCCGTCTTTCAGTACTGTCTCAGTACTTTGATTTTTATTTGCCTTACAAAATAATTTGAACTTGAAATAGGATATTGCCCAGATTTAATTTATATTCCTTGAGTGTGTGTGTTAAATGGTTCTAGCACCGATTTCTACACTAACCTAGTTTCAAATAGCTGTGAAAAGAGCAATTTCGCTTTTGGTCAAACGAACTTTATTTATTCTTGGGATTATGGACTAAAGACCTCAATAAAACATAAAGACTTTAAGCGAGGTTTATAGCTTAACTTTCAACAGATATTAAAAAATCATTTTGACCAAGGTTTGAAAATGCACGGTAAGAAGTGATATAACAAATGCAAACAGTTCATACCTGTACCAATCCAGCCCTTTGTGATAGTGTTTATCAAAGAAGTGCGGCTCTGGACCAGTAGCCCGAACGTCTGGGTGGACACGTAGAAATTCCAACAAGGCACGGGTCCCGCCCTTTTTCACTCCTATAATTATAGCTTGAGGAAGGCGACGTTTTCTCTCCTTTTCCTTGTCCATTAATGATAGTTTGTCTGTTTTTCCGGAGACTTTTTCTTCTTCTGTCAATGTTTTATTCTGTGTTGTCTCTTCGTTTGTGAACAGTTTTTTGAATGATGTTCCTTCGCTGATCACCCCAGATTGGATTTGACTGACATTACCATAATGTATGACATTTTGTAAGTTTCTGTAATGATATCCCATTTCTAGAGGCATTGAGTAGAATTTAGAGGAGGGAATTTTTTTGGAATCCCAAGTTTCACGAGACAAAAGTTGATTATTGATACTAAAGAGACACAGTACGATTAGAGAGCACACTGCAGAAAAGAAGGTAAACCACGACTTTCTTCGAATTTTCCTGATGGTTTTTGATGCCATAGCACTTAACATATCTGCTCATATCCTGATCCGGTACTGAGAAATCATTTGTGTTCTTACTTGAATTAATTGATAAAATCCATGAATTGAATTTTGCAAAAAAATTCTGTGCTGGAAATATTGGCAAAGAACATTCATCGCCAGTGGTATGGATATATGATTCCTTGCAAATTGTAAACGTTCCATCTCATATCATTTAAAACCAACACTATTCATAATTAAGAAATGAAATGGTATGGAACACAGAGATTTAACACCTGGACGTCTCCCCCGTAAAGCTATCAGCATACCACTAATTTAACCCATTGTGAAGGTTGTATATCGGTTCTCTCACACCTAGGTCAACCGTGTATCGATATAAAAAGGTTGCAATCTAACACGTTGATCCCCATTCACACTTTGGTATTTTTGTTTGATAACGGAATGCGCGCTGATAACTCCAATAATATACTATAGTACCTGCTCATTGACTGACAGTTGTTGTCCAGACTTTATGTATTCTGTGGTAATATTGATCCTTAGAGCGGGAGGCTTTAAGTCCTAAACGATTGGTCGAGCATTTACAGTAGGCAGGGACGCTAAATTTCTCCCCCGTACCTCTAACCACTGTAAAAAATGTTATGGTTGGTGTTTAAAATTGAACAGATCCCCTGTTATTTTGTTTACATTGATATTTATCAAAAAAGGCTATCCGCTTAAATGCATGTACATGTAATCATATTGTCTATCTCTTACAACTTTTGCTAAAGGTAAAAAATGGAATGAAAAAGACATTTTAAATGAAAGAGTCTTTTTATTAAAATGAACGTGTATTGTTGATTAGACATACAGAAGGCTGACAGCTTAGGGCGTTATCTTATACTTATTTTAGTTGATAACAAAGTACACCTTAAAATTGCTGATAAACAATGAGCATGCAGAAGCAGTACTGCAATTGGGTCACTATAATACGATTTGCTTTATGTGAGCCTTTTAGGATACCCTATTGAGTCCTTTCTGAGTTTACCAGTGACGTACCCAGGGTGGTCGTATGGGGGTTATAAAGATAAATGACTGTGACAGATAGTGCACAAGGTCCTCCCGCACGCTCTATAGAGCCATTAGGATCCTGTTTAATGGCATCTTTGGTAAATATTTACACAAGCCACTGAATTGTCAAATGATTCGGTTTGGACGTTTTTAATTGTCTTACACAACATAAACATTCTAGAGTAGGCCGGGGAGAGTTGATATGGTTAGGGGTAATCAGGATTTAACAAAGAGCCAATATTGAGAAGAACACTGAGTACTCAGAATGGAGGAACGAGCTTTTAAGGGGTTGATTGTTCGAGCATTTTGTAATTTCACATGCTTGTCAGAACTGTGTGGCAGACATATATATAAATTACGGTTATATGAATATCTTGCTCAAATCTTGCTTTCTAATATAGAATTGAACAGTGTGGGAATCCTGTTCCAGAAATTATAATTACTGATGTTCATTTTTTAAATGTCAAGGACCTATCAATTTGTGACAAAATGAATTATAACGAATTTAAAAGGAACATTCAAATTATCCAACGAATGATTACTTTTATTAATACGTCTCTTGATGAAGAAAACATTTTATTTTTTACTCGTAAATCTATATTGAAACTTTTTGAACAGTAAATATTTTCCGATCAGTTGCTACAAGGTATGTAACTTCATGAAGTATAAATTTTGACTAGAGTAATACTTATCAGCATGGTAAGTTATTGACGTAAAAGGTTTAAAGTTTAGGTAAGCAAATTTCATCTTGCTCAATGAAATATGGAGATTAACATCAAGCTCAAAAGTTCAATACAATACAAAACTAAAGCAGAGCAAACACGGACCGCTAAAAACATCAGAGGTTGGGTCAGGTGCCATGGAGGAGTAAGTATCCCCTGTCGAACAGTTACAACCGGCAGTCGCGTGCCACTTATCATTAGCAAGCAAACGGAACAATCTCCAGACATTTCAATGTATGAAAAATGTCTTAACAATTAATATGAGAAACGTCAGTCAGCATTCGACTTATATCTAGATTGTATTTTTGAGACCAGAAGAGCTTATGCGATAGTAATGCGTCCGGCGTCCGTCCGTCTGTCTGTCTGTCTGTCCGTCTGTCTGTAAACAATTTTTCAAAATGCTACTCCTCCTACAGTTTTGGTCTAATTGCAATATAACTTGGCGCACAAGTAGACTACAAAATGATACATAATTCTGTGTATCGGTTTTTGATTTCGATAAACGGTGTTGCCGTGGTAACTAAAAATAGAAATTTCTGTGAAATTCTTTCAAAATGCTACTCCTCCTACAGTTTTGGTCTGATTTCAATATAACTTGGCGCACAAGTAGACTAAACTAAGATACTTAATTCTGTATATCGGTTTTTGATTTCGATAACAGGTGTTGGCGTGGTTACTAAAAATAGAAATTTCTGTGAAATTCTTTCAAAATGCTACTCCTCCTACAGTTTTGGTCTGATTTCAATATAACTTGGCACACAAGTAGACTACACTAAGATACATAATTCTGTATATCGGTTTTTGATTTCGATAAACGGTGTTGCCATGGTAACTAAAAATAGAAATTTCTGTGAAATTTCTTTAAAAATGCTACTCCTCCTACAGTTTTGGTCTGATTTCAATATAACCTGGCACACAAGTCGACTACACTAAGATACATAATTCTGTGTATCGGTTTTTGATTTTGATGAACGGTGTTGCCGTGGTTACTTAAAATAGAAATGTTTGTAAAATTGTTTCAAAATGCTATTCCTCCTACAGTTTTGGTCTGATTTCAATATAACTTGGCACACAAGTAGACTACACTAAGAACATAAAGAAACTTTATCAGGGATCATTATTCTATTTATTGCTGTTGTAAAGTTTCAATTCCCAACTGCTAAAGTACTTTTCTCTTCCTTTGCTATAAGTACAAACCAGTAGAGCTTCAGTCTCGACAGAGACTTCTGGTTTACTCTCCTAGTTAAAAAAATATTTTTGCTTCATATGAATACAAAATTATGACTGCGTATAACGGGGCGCAACTAGTACCCATGGGAATTCTGACAGCCAATCTCCAACTTGTAGGCCTTATAACCACTTTTAAAAATTTTGGTGTTCTTTTAAGATTTTAAACCACTTTTTGATGACTGGTATACTTATGTAACCTTCACGTAGAATGAGAGAATTGTTATATAACTTCTAAAAATTGTTTTAATATCCTCGTGTTTAGCATTGACTTTTTTTTCTCTTTTTATGATACTGGATTAACCACAAGCTACCGCGTGGAAACATTTAATTGGAAAGCAAAAATTTATATACATATCAAGGTTTATCACTACATGCTTGAATCCTACTGGAAGTGTCCTTGCTCGCAGTCACTATCTTCGATGTTAAAGAGAATGTACAGGAAAAATAATGATTTTTGGTGTTCACATCGATGCTAATAGCTTACGGTATTTACATTAGCTAAAACATAATGCTTGAATTGTTCTATTCATTGAATTATGACCGATAACCAAAGCATATAACATTTCAGAAACACTATAATATTTATTTTAGTTTGTTAATTGAATAAATGTATGTACTTTTCAAGTACATAAACTGGCATTTCTTTACCATAAAGCAGAATAGAGTACCGGTATTTCCTAAAAATGCTGAAAAAAGAAAATGGAATTATAACCTCTGTTTTGAATGCATTACAATACAAAACTTGTAGGCGTAAACATAAATTGTATTGTCCATGCAAGTTAAGATAATAACCAAATGAGAATTAGAAGTTGGCCGTTACGTGATCCATCCTTTAAAAATCAACATATAATAGCCAATATCTGATCGGTGGTATCATTCATTTTTTGCATTTTTTTCACAATAGAGATTTGACATGCAGAGAGTGTAGTAGCGAGGGAGAAAATTATAGATATTTTCTTGATGTGCTTCGCAAAAACTCACGCAAGAATAAGATCCGTGGATGCTCTGTCGGGAAAACATAAATTGAGAACGATTTCCTGTCATTTATTGCATAAGATCTGACACCAATAAAATGATTTTGGGACCCTTCAACACGTAAAATATTTTTGCAATACTCTTCTGTCAAATAAGAAGAATACAGAGCATCTTTATTCTTGTACATAATTAGAGTAGAAAAATTCAGGACAATTTATCATTTTCCCAATTGGGAAATGTTCGCGATTTCAAAGGATTATTACTGGTGTCATTAGGTTTTTAACTTCATATTGAAAAAGATTGTTAATCACGGTTTGATTTCTCCAAGCAGACAATTTCCCTGCGTGGTAAGAACATTTCTTTGCAAGCCGCAGAATACAGAGTGCGCCCTTGGTCACGGGTTCAAATTAAACTATAGGACGTGGAGACCAGTCATTTGGATGCGACCGTATAAACCGAGCGAGGTAGTGATACGAAAAAGATTCAGTCTGAACTGTTGAAAGGCCGGAAGTGTCGAGTTCTATATTTCCAGCCCCCCTCTGACAAGTGGAAGCGTCGCAATATGAATGAAAAATGAATTCTTGAAGGGACATTAAGCACACTAAACAATCTCTGTGTAAAAAACAATGAAAAGTATAGGCGTAAGATAAAATGCATTCACAAAATATGCTCTTCTTGGTTAAGCATTTAAAAAACTGGCAAGATATGCTAAAGTTCTCAACATCTGAAAAGTGCCCGAGAGGACGTAAAACAAAACTCAACAATTTCTCTCTGCAAAACAAAATGAAAAGTATAGAATATATATGATAGACTGCATTGAAGAGCATTCAGAAGATAAACTCATCTTAGTTAAGCGTTTGAAGTTTACGAAATAGTGAACTAAAATATGTTCTACTTTGAAAATGATTTTTTTCTTTTATGCACGAAGATAAATGACATTAAGGTTAAGAGCGGAGGTAAAACCACACCTGTATCTTTTCTCGATCTTCGAGGTAAAGAGGATTACTCAATTTAACAAGTTAACTTGCTGAGAAAACATCATAAGAGTATTTTGCTAAATATTCCCAAACATTAATCCTATGATTGGCAAATATTGACTGAGAACTGTCTCAAAATGGCACCGTATGTATTAAAAGAAGAGAGTTTAAACAGGTCGATTTTCTTAAGAGAAGGGTCCCTTTCTCGATGACATTCTACAAGATTTCATCTCACCAAGAGGATTATTTAAAGCAGGGGATATACAAACACCAAATATTTAAGTCAACTCCACGCTGTTTTGAGTTTCATACTTTTTTAATCAATTTGTGATATGTTGACTTTGAAGTAAGATTTATTGACAGAAACTCTTAAACAGAACACATTTTAGTGAAAAGGAAAGGGATATATTCGTCGGCGGGAAAATGAAGCTCCAAACACTAGCCTAATTCTTCACTTCCTTCCATAAAATTAATGGATACATGTAGTAGATTTTTCATTGGTTTCAAATAATTTTTTTGTCCAGTACCACAAAAATTTCGGTGTCTGTGGATTTAAATGGCAAAATTACCATGAAATTGAGCAGTTGATACGTTCCCCTTGCAGTTGCAAAGGTTGAGTTCAGGTCTATATATATTTCAATCATCAAGCAAAATTTGATGAATAAAACTGCAATTAACTTATAAGTGTCAGATATTGCTTATAACTAAATTATATAAGAAATAAAAAAAAAAGTATTACCCTTGGTTACATTTACCAGACGTGGTGCAGTGGTTAGAGCATCTGCTCTAAATCGCGGAGTAAGGAGTTGATCCTTACATCGCGGTTTCGAATCCTATTATGGGACGTGGAGACCGGTCCTTCGAAGAGACCGTATAAATGGAGGTCCCATGTGGCAGTAGGTGCTGGAAATGAAAAAGATTCCTCAATGTTCAATGGCCCTGAGTGCCAAGCATAAGACAAAATCTGCAGCTCTCCACTGGAAAGTGATGGCGTCTCCATGTTGGGATGTTAGACAACTAACAAACATTTACTAGAATATGACCATCACAGATATACGTGTCATACGAAGATAATACAAATGCTGGTGGCTTCAAACCAAACGGTATAAAAAGTGGTAGTAAAACTAGTTGTTGCAAATATATTTATTATTGAGTTTAAGGGAGATAGAATATTTTACCATCATTAATGTCAAGGCTTGTGTAAATGTTTAATTTCAGTAAAGCGGTTTTCACAAAAGTTTACAAGTTTGCACTTTTTTAAATAAAAAAATCTTAACGTATGATCTTATACAAAACCTTTGAAATCAATACATTTAGCTGTGGGAAGTTTGATGCTAATGAATACCTACACTAAACACATGTATAAACCTGTAAGCTCCTGGCTGTATGCAATTTTCATTGTTTTAAAGTAAAAATACCCTCCATCGTGGGATCCTATAATTTAAAAATCTAGATGCGAATGAACAATGAATTTAAGATAAACAATGGAAGTAATTTATTTGCACGTCGGTCATCTTGACAAAGTGTCAATATATCTACCCACAGGACTCTAAATATTAGACCAACAGGATGTCCAATTTTGTTTACTAACGGATAGCAGTATACTTTAAAGGGATGGTCCCCCACACTGTTTCTAAATTTCTCATCTTTCCAGTCTGTCTTCATTCGCAGGATCGTGCCGAGACAATACCAAGCTTTAAGCCTCTTAAGACGGGTGTATTAACTGGTTATTTACTATAACAATAAAGTTTATTTGATAATAAATTGAACGACACATTGTTATCATTCATGTCTATGGATGTCTACCTATGATTCACTGTTTATTTACTGATGTTCTTGAGTTTTGTCCTCTTTATAAATCATCTACTCATTATGTGGTATGAACTATGAAGTCATTTATTAATGAAGATGTGGAGCTTTTCTTTGATCGTGTTTAACCTAGTATGGAGCTGTAAAATTCTCTCGTATAGAGAAAGATAGATTTTTTAGTAGATAAATATGGAGATAACGAACAGTATTCAAGCCCAGTAGTCCATTGAAACGATGCAAAACGGGAGCAGAGCAAACACGGGCCTCCTAAACATCTGGGATCTGGTGCCATGGAGGAACATTTGTTTGTATCCATGTCCCAATGGTCATTCAGGTCCCGAGTAACAACTCAAAATTGTATGTGCATGGTACAGACGTTCATAGTTATCACCAAAAAATTTGACAGCATATCAAGGGACCTTGAATTTCAATTCTATTTTAAGTAATGAAGACTCGGCTAAATGATGTCTTTAATCTAATATGACTTTTTTGGTTGTTTTAACAATAAGTTGTGGTTTTATATCATTTGAAGTTCAAGGTAGAAAACTTATTTTATCTAATTATCTTGGACTTTTGAGATAATGTTTAGACTTAGATCGATAGATCTCAATATATATAAATGAGGTGAATGATAACAGAGAGAGGGGGATGGAGCCGTTTTGATCTTTCAAAAGCTCTTAAAAGCTGAAAACTGGATTTTGATTTTATTTTTTTTTAAAAATCGATTGATTAGGTTAACATTCGAAAGACAAAAAATCTTTCAAATTCAGCATGACTTTTTGTTGCAAGAAAACTTTTTGGTTTTCTAAATATATACATGTATAACTGTTTTACGTATCAGTCATTGTACGTATATTACTTATAAGCCACAAATCTCGCCTTGGATCTAGCCATAGAAAGATAGAATTTCATAATTTCAATTACCCCTGCAATCGATTCAACTGAAACTTCTGTCTAACAAATGTCCAAATATTTTTTTGTTCAATAAGGGAAAGGAAACCTCTCTATCATTTGAATGTCATGTTTGAGGTTTTTGAAATCTGATCACCTTGAAAAAATATCTCAAATTGAACGACGAATAATTATATCTCTCACAGGTAAAATAATGAGCGTTAAAACAGATGAAACGATAAAATTCAATTCGTGCACTTCAAACTTTTATAGGTTTGTTGGTAATTGATTGTGTGCCATACATTTTAAAATCTAATCATTCAAAACAGTGCATATATAGTTAATGTGTTGGATTCCTTTCGGTTACACTCGTTAAATATGTACTGAGCAGTTAATATCTGCAATCAAAATGATTTTCGATAACTAAAGCAGTTAAGTTAATACAAAGTATTTTAATTTTGTTTTTAATTTAATTGACACCCGTGTGGCGCAGTAGTTAGACAGAGCCGCGGAGTAAGGAATTAATTCTTCCATTGTGGCATCAAATCCCATTGCGGGACGTGCTGCAGGGGATGACGAAATGAGAAAAAAGATCCCTAGCTACTCAAAAGCCTTAAGTTCGAGTACGGGACTTAAAGCAGAACACAAATCGTAAAAGGAATATATTCGCCATATTCCTTCATTTACTTGCTTTATATGAGGGCCCCTGTGTATAGTAATGGTTATTCGGGATAAGGATTTCATGCAAAAAAAAAGTTTGCCTAGTTAATAATAAACAATTACATGCATGTTTATTAATTAGATCATGTCCAACCTTATAATACAGTAATTAATTGATACTGAATTTTACAACAAGGATATATTTTATTTGCTAGCTACTGCCAGGATTGTTTATACTCTGTAGCTGTCTGGTTGTGTCCCTCCCAATGGTGCATAGATATTATTATGTATAGATCAAATCCATTCTCCCTATTATCCATAAACCCCAGGTTGAAATACTTATATATAACATCCAATGGAATTTCCAAATCCAGACGTCCATTAATTTAAGTCAAGGGCGTAGTATCCGGGGGGGCCACTTGTTTTCCCAACTTTACTTACACTATAGGAAATGTTAATTCAAAGCCTGTTTGGCCCCCCCCCACTTTTAGAAATGTACCGAAAATGTAGTATAAGAATTGGTACTAAAAGTAGTTGACACTGAAAAAAA
>PRKT01000228.1:143522-157211 GCA_003671525.1 Saccostrea glomerata | reverse complement strand
TTTTTTTTTTTTTTTTTTGCTTGTCAACTTTTTCAGGTAATAAATTTTTTTTTCTCTGCCTGGCCCCCCCACTTTCAAAATCGATGCTACGCCACTGTAAGTGCCTGAAATGTGTATCAGGGGAGCTAATTAACCTTCCTGTAAACCATGATTGATTAGAGTTAGAATTGTGTGTACTTAAAATATCGATCCCATTCAGCTAATTTGAGTTTAAAAACACTATTGCGTGAGCACGAACAATAATTTTCGAGAGAGCAACGTATAACAGGCTTTATGCAAAAGATACAGTGTTACGGGACAAGAGAGATTACTTGAGTTTTAGAACAAATAAGTTTTAGTGCCCCTAGGCCTTGCTGATATTCCAGGAATGTGTTGTGCGAAAAAAGGCATGCATGCAGTACTTTAATTGGTAAAAAGAAAAAAAAAAAGGAAAGAAAACATAGATATGCACCTAATATTGCTTAAAACAATGCAAGACAAGACGCTCAGGGACCAAATCGCTCACCTGAGTCTTTGGTTTAGAAAAAAGCAAAAACAGTTTAGCCGATTTTAAAAGATCTTCCCTATACACTCCAATGTAAAAAAAAAAATGAACAGCCAATGTAGCTCCGCCCTACCCCCGGGGATCATGATTTGAATAAATTTGAATCTGCACTACCTGAGGACGCTTCCACACGAGTTTCATTTTTCCTTCCCCAGTGGTTCTTGAGAAGATTTTTAAAAGATGCCATCAATTTTTCGCTAATTCATAATTTTCTTCCCTTGAATAAAGGCGTGGCCCTTCATATGAACAAATTTGAATCCCCTTCACCTAAGGATACTATGTGGCAAGTTTATGGGGAGCGGTGCGGACCGAAAATCCTTGGCTAGCGAAGATGGCCCCAGAGGTTCTTGAGAAGAAGAAGAAAATGTGAAAAGTTTACAACGACGACGACAGACAACGGACAAATTTTGATCAGAAAAGCTCACTTTGAGCCTTTGGCTCAGGTGAACTTAAAATGAAAAAATTAAGGAATAAAGGAAATTATCCGCAAGAGAAGGATTATTACATCCGATAATTATACCTGATATACTATTGTTTATTGTAAACATCAAAGGTAAAGTGGTGAGTAGGTTAGACAGTAAATGATCCCTGGCGTAAGCTGTTACTGTATAACCAATATCAAAAGGGCTTCCGTGTCAGAACCACTGCCAAATCAGACGAGGAAGCTCAGAAATACTAGCAGCTTCCTGTCAGAGAACAAGCGTGTCAGTAGTTACCCTTGAACACTCATTATTTTCTGGTTCTCAGGTTGGTTGATATTTATGCCAAGTTTCAGATAAGAAGTTTGAAAATCTCATGATTTTTATGCTTTAATTTATTTATAATTTTGGTCCTCATTTTTTTAAATGATTGAAAGAAGGAAAATGATTTTTAATTTCATTTTCAAAATCTATAAAACAATGTAAAAAAAATTCAAAATGCTTTTGATCCATAAAAAAGAAAACAAAAAATAGCAAAAATCAGGCATTCCAATTGAAACGCTGTTTTGATTTCTCGTTAAATTTTTTGTTGAATGGATGGAAGAAGTCCTTTAAACGTTTCACCAAGTAGTCTGGCGGGTGTGTTTTGAGCTTGTTGTCCATAAAACAATGAGGTCGCCCTTGACATTCGCGTTTTTTGATGCACAAGGTATCACGTGACGTATTATAATAAAAATGTTCCGATGAGATCAAATTTCTAAGATTTAAGAATTCCTCCACTTTTTTCAGCTCTTGTAAAGGATTCTTATAAAGCTTATCACCGTTAACAAAATGAATTTGGTCCAGTTTGAAAAATTCTAACCAATTATCCAAAAATTTCACATATATGCTCGTCTGTATAAAATCACGTGACATTTCCAGGAAATCGGAATCATTGTTCCAAAAGAAGGCTTCCGCGAAAGACAGTTTGGTTTTATTTCTTTCACATTGTGAGATATAATCCAGCAGAGTCCGCAGCACCGGGTTTCGAACCACTACAATTAGACGAATGTTCGGAAACTGGTGGTGTATCCTGTGGGGAACCTCTCCGTGTACAAAGTAGCCACGGGTTCTCTCAATCGTTACTTGATTCTCTAAACAAACCGGCATCTGTCGTCTGAAAGAAATTTTGGTAAAAGCCTTTTATACGGATTTTTTTTTTATTTTGGAAATTTCAATTTGTGGCATATGTGTGAGTTATTAATTTCTCAACATTGACACTAGATTAATTGTCAAAGGAAGAATCGTGAAATTTACTATCTTTTACCACAGTTCCATCGCCTTTTTTTAATATATATTTTTAAATCAACAATGATTTCAGATCAACAATGATTTCAGACTACAACACAAATGAATAAAGATATAACCAAATTATAAGTATTCAATAATCGTATTTTGGCTTTAAAGATTTGGCCTGCTAAATTTATCTGATTTAGTTCAATTGCAACAAAGAATTTGACCATGGCATTTGATTTGAGAATAAACTGATCATAAAGCCTGAACAAGAATAATTCAGATCTGACGATTCCTAGGTATCACATCTTTCTCATTTGTAATGCATCCAATGGTCTCACAAGTATGGTTTAATGACTCTGACCTTTGGCTAATGATCTTAAATAAAGCAAAATCAATGATAAGGTCATCTTTTTGTGGTGACCCATGGAAATTTTTTTCAAATCAATAAAATATCTTGACTACATGTATTGGGATCAAAGATTAGTTGAGACAATTTAAATAGTTTAAGAATGGTGGGTTCACGTAGCTTCTGGCTTTGGAGATAGTGGCCAAACCATATAGTTTACACATTTGCTAGAATAACCTTGACTTTTGAGAAAAAAAATGGCCTTAGACAAATCTCATCAGCTAGTATTTTTAATTAATTTACATGCGAGCAGCAGCTATACCCCGGTACGAGACAGATGTGCATGTACATGTATTACTGTCTTACATATCGATCGACCTTGTGCAAACTCTCAAATGAACATACATATATACACTGCAGTATCGAGCAAAAACTCCCAAGCATATTCTAATATGACAGTTTCTTACCTATACCATTCCAATCCTTTGTGGTAATTTCTTGTAAAATAATGTATTTCGTTTGCAGGCGCACATATATCTGGGTGTATTTTGAGGAACTCTAACACCGTCTTTGTACCTGACTTCTTGACACCTACAATTAAAGCATCTGGTAATCTTTTCATTGGGCGTGAGGTCACTATTTGTAATTGGTCGTCCGCCACGACATCGTTTAGTTCATCGTCAAGGTAAATGATATCACTGTCTTCCCGTTGTGGTTGATTTTTGTGCAAAAGACGATATCTGGACTTAAATCCGAAATAAAAGAATCTCTCATTATCTTTTATATTTATGTTTTCTTGCAAGAGCGGTTCTTTTTCCGATACAAATACATGTAGTCCGAGAATAAACAATAATGAAACCAAAAATGTAACAATCACTTTTTGCAATAATTTTCGCGGCCTAATTCTTCGAATAACATTGGGAACCATTATCCAAATGAACCATGATGCACAATCTTCAAATTCTGTAAAATCTTCAAAATTTTAATATTGTAAAAAATATACTTCGGCTTCGTTATCAGGCATTCGCACACATGTTTGTGTATACAAACATAGCAGAACAGTGGATAGGATCCCAAATGAGTACGCAAACAATTACAATGGACGCCAATTTGTCCGAGAGAAATTTTCATTACTGACGCTGTATATCATAAATGAAAGTGGCATAACCTCAGCGGGGCAAGCAGATCACACAATGCAGCCATATTATTATTATATTCCTATATAATATCACTCATTACAAATACACTAACATCTCTTCTGTGAAGTGCTGATCAAGAAAAACCAGCAAGCTATTAATATGTTCTAGCTGTTTCTTACTCGTAAAACACACTTTAATCAGAATTCTGGTTAGTTAACTTTGATATCTGACAAATAAGATTGAAATTGGCAAAGCCATTTTATTAGAGTATCACAGAGAGGGAAAGTGTTCATAAGAACACTGGGACCACCGAAGTCGTTAGAAAATCATTTCAAAGAAAATGGACAATTATGCGATCCGAATTCTAAATTGTGTTTTCCTTTCTTTGCAGTCCAATTAACATCAAATCTGTTTGCTCTTATCTTGGAAAATCAAGTGTGCAAGTTCATTTAACCGGATTGCTTATTTTGCTCACTCTGTTGTAAAACTTTCATGTCTCATTTAGCATAAGCGTGTCAAGCATCACCTCAACGAAATATAACACCAGACTAAATCTGCAACCAAGTGGCAGAAAATTTTTATAAGAACATCACATTTCATTTTTTTTCTAAATATCTTTTTAAAAATCAGCTGTATCTTAAGACGTTTGTTATGGTTTTGTAATGCACGATTCAGATAAGAACACAGAAGGAACCCGGAAAATTCAAAGAAAGATATCAACTGGGTTTATCGTGCCATCAAAGACCGATAAGAACAATGACAGGGAACCTGCGCTGTCTAGTACTTCTGCTGGGTTTGAGCCAGTACATTGTAGGGGGAATTCCAAACAGACAGACGCACGTCGTGAACCAGAGAGGGGCGCTGTCGTATGTCGTCAGTCAAGGCTGTCCATACCTTGTTCAGTAAGTCGACAATACGCCATTATTAATTCAACATGAAGGAGGGAACCAGCATAAATGCTGCCGATACAAAAAATTCTTACCCAGTGCGCGTTATGCGAAATGATTAATTGTATTAACGGTGAAAACGCTAAATATACATAAGCAATTAAATATACCGGTACTGTCTTTTAAAAAATTCATTTATCATAAAACAAGCATTCTGAGAGTACTGCATCAGCAATACATGTTCCCTACCGGATTCCCCTTTTCTCTTTAGGATACAAGAGACATGAGCTCGTTTGGAAAATTAAAAGATTGCATCAAGAACCCGATCGTAATCCCAATATTATGAAAAATTGAAAATGCCATAATTCTGTCAAAAATCAATGAAGCGGATCGAAATTCAAACTTTATCTGTAACTCATATAGATACGCTTACATTAGCAATGCCCAAGCAAGGGGGAGATAACTTTCCAGATTTCCTCAGCCTCGTTTTGATTCCGTATCAAAAAAGAGCTTAAAAAGTACGGCTTAATACACTACTTTCCCTCGTGTTTTCAAACGTTTTGATGACCTTTCTATGAAGTTTGAGATGCCCCCTAGCATTACCAACCCTGAATGTTTGAAGTATGGCGCGATTAGTCGTTTTAAAAATAGATTGAAAAATTTAAAAATCTCTAATTTTCATATACGGACGAGTACAGTGTCAAAACATGCAAAAATAACTTCTTCTGATATACCACTACAAATGCATATCACTTACAGGCAAGTATTCAACCGTTCTTGTTCGCCACACGAATTTTCTAAGGCCTACTGGAGCAAATTCGGATTGTAGCAGCCAGCCAACACGTGTGTAGAAAAAATGTACACAACGTGAATTGAACGTCTGATGGTCTGTTTACTTCATTGTCAAGCTGATACAATGTTATATTCTTGTTTTTGAACTATCCTGAAGCATTTTAATAATGAAATTCCGTTCAAAGACTATTTCGTGCGCGAAAACGAAAGTAGGGTTCATCTCAAAGTGAACAAGAATAAATTTCAAGATTGACTTACATTGGTGAAGAAAACAGTGAAAGTCAAATGAAAACTTCATTTATAATCATACTTTGATTTTTATTGCTAAGTTTATTTCTTTAAATGACAACACAGCATACGAATAATGAGACATAAGCTATTCTGTATAAATAAAGAAAACAAAGGAAGACAACTCTTGCATTTCACATTCTGTGTCATATTTTCTTCTATGTCTCAACAGTGGCACGAGAAAATTATGAAATTTTAGATAAAATTAACAAACTGGTACATAGGTTATATTCTAAAATTGTTTTGATCTAGTATTCCTGCATTATCTGCTTTTAATCTGCTGATGTACACTTTCCAATCATTTTCCTCGGAAAGATGGATAACTCTGCAAGAATTCTGCATTTTTTAAACATTCATTAAAAGCTCAATTTTCACCCGATTTTAGAAATGATTTCTGATATGGAATCAGTGGGTCATACTTTACACAATGGACATAATAAACTAACAAATTTTTGAATCTTTAAAAATCATTGGGCATTGCTACTTACATACCAAAAATCAGCTCAATATCTGCAACCTTTTAGAAAAGTGCGGAAAACCAATTGAAACAGACTGACAGATGGAGGGACAGTCGGACGGACGGACAGCCAGACTCAGAAGAAACCTTTAGTCCCCACCGGTTTCACCGGAAGGGGACTAATAAGGGAGAGGACAAGGTCAGGCTTCCCTCAGAGGACGTCGGAGAAAAGACGTTAGGGTGGAAATAACGCAGAGGAAAGGGAAAACTTAGAGCACGTGAGGAAAATGGGAACACGGAAAAAGGGGTAGAAAGTGGGGGTTTTATATCCAACTAATAACTCAATATTCTTTCAATAAATTGTAAAAAAAAATTTAAAGTCATTGAATAAGTTTCGATGATTTTTCAATTTATCTATCGATAACACGTGCGTTGCATCTTTCATTAGATGATGTTATGACCATAGTCTAAACATCGTCATAGGTTTGCCAATAGGAAATATTGATATTATTATTATCAAAGATGTAGTTCGAATGTGAGGATTAAGGTAAAGCCACTAAAGGAAGATTTATTTTTTTAACTGGGATTATGGGTCTTTATTTTTCAAAACCCTTTATATTTTTCAGTTATGTCCGCGACAATTACTTTTCCTTCCGCATCTACCGCCAAGTGTCGGGGTCCACTACCACCCCACCCCCTCATCTCAACTGGGTAACGTATGTTTATGACAGAGGAGTGGACAATTATGTTCCAATGGAACTCATTCATGGCATCATCAACTGTAGGATGAACTACGCCCTGTATGCTGTGAACGCTCCCTCCAGTATCTTACATCAACTCCACGCTGATTTCTCGGGAATACCCGGAGTTCTGGGTTTGTTATTCATTTTGTTTTCATGTTTTGAAATTTCGACCTTGAAATATAAATTGATAGTTTGCTAGAAATTCAATAGATTGAAATCATAAATATTTTTCATCACTAAAATCGCGTATAATATTAATTTATCAATTCCATGCGCGGAACTGGAGTTTGGGTGGACCCCCATTCTAGGAAATTCGGTGTCATTAAAATTATATTATAATTATAAAGAAACCCCAAACTGCATTAGAAAACCCTCACCCAGGTAAAATAGTTAAGAAATATATTAACTATCCGGAGGAAATCGTCACCCAACAAAACTTTGTCAGGTTTGAAGTTGTTCAATTAGGTCTTGGTTTTAATCTTTTTATTTTTTAAATCTTGAACTAGTTCTTGGGAATGGGTTTTGACCACCCTTGGATCTGACCAAAAATTTCGTACCTTCACCAAGCTATATGAAAATATGATAAGAATGTACAATATAATTTTGTTTTCATTAATAAGACAGTATGACAAGTTTTAAAACATCTCTTAATATTAAAACCGATTTAAAATTACCCCCACATAGTTTGGAATAAGTTTTTTTTTTCAGGAAAGATAACTTATTCCTACCTTAAACTGACCTTGACAATAAGATCAACTTCAAAAATACTTTGGAACATTTCTAGAGATCAGTTGAATTTAAAAGCTGCAAATAAACTCATAAACTGTTTTCTTTATTTCCAGGATAGCAGTTTATTGGCCTCTGTTTGGAAAATGATTGATAACAAAAACAAGTGTTGAGATAAATAAAACATATCAATTTACTTTTTCTTTTTCCATTTTGATTTCTTTTTTACGTTGCCTTTCTGACTGCGTGGGATGGATTCCAGAAGTTTATGTTGTAATTGCTGGTCTTTTTTGACAACTTTTACGGCATCTTTCTTCTCTGTAAGAAAAGATCGACCATGATGATCATTTTACGACTTGTGATTTTTACATGCATTAAAACATTCCATCTGTGTTGATATCAATGTTCATAAAACCTGCATATCTTAATCAATGAAATTTGCACTTAAAGCAATGACTACTTGCACTCAATTAAAATTCTGACAATGCAGCAATTTTAAAAAAAAAAGATGCAAGAGGAAATGTTAAAATTATTTCTTTTAAAAATAAATTTCACAATCACAAATTACAAACATTTTATATTATGAATGTTAAAAAGAAATAGTTTTCAATTGATAAAAGCTGTTACCTTCATCATTTGACATCTCTAGTTTTCCCGATTGAGTGAGATATTTTCCTGTGAAGGCCTGAGGAGCCAGCCTCTGCTTCAACATCTGATCCAATTCATTCTTCATGCTTTTCAAATCCTGTTTTCTCCCTGACTGTTCAAACGAGTCTCCAAGGTCACTTAAACTGATCAAAGGTCAAGGCATTCTAATGTCAACTTTGAAGCAACATTAGCATCTGGCTCATTCTTTATGAGAGTGCTTTAAAAGACTTTGTTAATTGTGCGGGGAAGGGGGGGGGGTAATTGTGCTTAAATTAAACTTCTGTACAGGTATCTGAACTTATCTTATATGTTCAACAATCTGAATCTTTGGTTCCAATCATTAAATGAATCAACGTTATATTTGCAATGCTAGGTTATCCAACTTTTTTAACTGTCACCCAATGTTTGAGATTTTATGTTTGACCACTGCTTAAATTTGATGTTTTGGAGGAGTTTTCTCTCCAATATTGAAATTAGTGCTTTAAAAGTCTACCGTTTTACTTGAGAAATTATGTTATTAATAGTTCTGTATATACATCTAGGGAATTTTCACCTCTCTTTTATTTTCGCCCCTTTGCCTTATTCATGGATTGGGGGAATTAAAACAGGACAAGAACTCAAGCGTTTAAAGGCAAAAAAGGGGGTGAAAATATCCCTGTTTATCAGAGAATTCAGATATAAAAGGATACAGTTCCTGGTCATCTATCAACATGTCCATCTCCTTGGCTGCCTTCTCAAACCATTCATTCTGTCTCTTCTTCTTGTTAAACCTTCAACATATTTCCCCCTCAATTATAAAACATTTTCTTTCACTGAATATTTTCATATTCAAATGACTTTGTTCCAAATGTCAAGGTTGGAAAATTAATTTTACCGATGCTCCTCTACATCAATTCTTTTTGCTAAGTTCAGTCTTTTCTTCAGAGCTGATATAAGTTGGTACTCCACTGGAAATACTGGAAGATCTTCACCTATGTTTAGAAAAACCAACAAGTGAAACAAAATGCTTACAATGATATACAATAAAACCTGATTACTAGAGAACACCAAGGATGTATGAAATGCTGTGTTATGAAGAACTCTACAAATACAAATACAATTTCTCTGGATAATAGCTCATCATTTTCAACCCTGGTTGAAAATATTATCCCTTTAAAATGCATAGATTTGTAAATACATGTTAATGGACTTATAGTTTTACTACACATATTAAATAGAAATGTCAAATAGATTGTCACTCTATCAGAAATATAGGAAAAAAGAAGACCAAAGCTTTTTTTTCACAGGACAGAATTTAAAATAGGTTTATGTGTAATGATACAGATTTTTTACATTCAAGAAACATGTATCTTACTTCTATTGAGGGTGTGAACAATTTTCCTGTAATTTTTCACATCTTCTGGTGAAATAAGCATGATACTCAGGCCTTCCTTCATGGCGCGGGCCGTTCTTCCACTTCTATGGACATAATTCTGCAAAATGCAATTTTCCAGTGATAACTGAAGGGCAAAGCAGAAGAAAACACTACCGGTTGGGACTCTTACTATGAACATGCATTCTGGATAGAAAAGAGATGCATGTAGATATGCAAAATATGACAGACATGTATTTGATGCCATATTATATCAGCATGTTTTTCCTCTAATAAACATTAATTTATTTAAGGTGGTTTATAAAGCATAAACTGCCTCAAGTTATGTAATATCGTGTAACATAGGTTAAAATAAGCTTCATTCCTTATACTGTAAACCAACTTTTATTCGCGACGACTTTATTTCGTGATTTACCGGGAGGTAAACTACTTTGTGATGATTAATTTTCGCGATCAAGACTATTTATGTTCTCTTGTAAATAGACACATAGACTTTAAGAACTGGTTCGCGGTAAGAAATATTCGCGATGAAGAGGCTCTCGCAAACTTCACGAAAATATCTCAAACGTGAAGAAAAGTTGGTTTACTGTAATTTGATCCAATCAAAAGACGTTACAACTAAAATAAAATTATTAACTGTAATTACAATAATTAATTAGTGTAAAGCATGCATTATTTCCTTGCGTATGGATTTCTCTCTATTTATGAGTCACAGATAGAGAGAAATGTTAGATCCTTACCTCCACTGTCTGGGGCACCTGGTAGTGGATCACATGTTCTACATTAGGAATATCTAAACCTCTGGCAGCAACATCAGAAGCCAACAGTATAGCTTTATCATTGGCTAAAAGTGAAGAAAGAATGGCTTTAAACATTGTTAAAACTACCCTGCAAATTGCTGGACAAACAGAAGAAATTAATGTTTTTTAAACAATTTCTTACAATTTATGAAGAAATAAAAATATTTGTAGGTCACAAAATGAACACACAAGTAAGTTAAAATTTGTATTGTCATCTCTTCAAAATTATGTATTCAATTTACCAGTAAATCTCTCCAAGTTTTTCAATCTCTGCTTCTGATGCATATCAGCATGTAGAGGTAAAGGGTCTGTTTTAAGGAGAGTGAGAATGGAAACAAGACGTCGAATGCAGTCCTTACTATTGGCAAAAATCAGGGTACGACCTGGGTACTGGGTCAAAAAGTAGTACAGATACAGATCCTGTAAATAAAATAAAGCATATGATTGGGGACTGGATCAGATAATTTTTTTTGTAAATTTCTTTATTAGCAACCATGGCACCACTTTTCATCTAATTCAAAAACAGTAGTCTCCTCTACTTGTGTGCCACAATATATTGAAATTGGACCAAAACTGTAGAAGGAGTAGTGTTTTTGAAAAATTATTTCAAACAGGCAGACAGACAGCTAGAACAGACAAGATGGATGACAGACACCTTACTAACACATAAGCTTATGACCAGTGGATCTAAAAGTTCTTTTTAGAATTATACTGCTGATATATAAAATGTTGTGGTCTCTATGTCTGAGTTACCTTCTCCTCGAGGGTACAGTTTATTCTGGCCTCTGTCAATGTCTCCACTGTCCCTATCTTCTTTGTCAGGTCTATCACTTTAGGCTTCTCCCTCATCTGGATCTTACTCATCAGGGTTTCTGGAGAAAAAATAAATCAACAATACTGTCATTCAGCAGTAAGGGGGATTATAACTACATGTATTAAAGATGAAATAATCCAGAGGACAATTCCACACACCTAACTTCTTTTCCTCTGTGAGAGTCATTTTCTTACGAACAGAACGCTGAGGCCCTGCATGAACCAAGGTCAAGGTGGCAGAAAATACAAATGTCTGTCTCTTGTGTTTTTTCTTCTCATTTCTACAAATAATCAAGGAGATATTGTCACAATAATATACATCCATGTTTGATTTTTTTTATTTTCATGATTACATGCAAATGATTAATGTATCCTAATTCAATCTACCATTAGGAGAAATTGAAAATTTTGTTATGTTAATTAATTTGCAACGAAGGACTTTGTGTTTTTCTCAGTTATATATTGAAAGTAAATGTTCTGTACCTGTTAATAAAAGCCAGAATCTGAGTCAGTTCTTCAAAGTGGCCCTTCTCTATCATTCTGTCTGCTTCATCTATAACTAGACTGTCCACTTCATCAATGCGAGACAAGTATGGATCCTTCCAAAAGAAATAAATCATTCACTAACAACTACACACAAAATAACAAGTGGTTCAAGCATTTCAAAATTTATCACGTTTCCCATATATCATTCGAAAGTAGCATTTAGATTCTGGTAGTGTATAAGTACATGTATAAGCATTTAAATGTCAAAGTTATTAAGATTTTTTCCACAATTCATACAGAGATGGCCCTGTATCAGTTCAGAACTATTTCTCACTTTCACCAAAAAATTTCAGGAATTTTAAAGTATCTTTGCACAGCAAAGGTATACTGGTATGTAATGAGATAAATGTGAATGGTGTAAACCTGCTCCATGAGTTCCCATAACCTTCCCGGAGTGGCTACCAGTATATCTGGACATTTCTTTAAAATCCTTTTTTGTTTCTCAGCTGACATTCCACCAACAATTGGGGCAATCTTGAAATAAGTGATATCACTAAATTGTCTTGAATTGAAACTTCTTTCAAAAAAAATTTTAAATTGTGCAAATATTCTTATTCAAAAATAATGTGAAATTAACTGACTACATGTACATGTACATGTATTAAGACAATTGTCATAGAGTACACAATAAAACACATAAACTTACACAATAAAACACATAAACTTAAAATGTCATGATACAATATTAGAGAGATATTCTACTATGATGTACATGTTCATACAAATCTGATACATGTAATGAAATATGTTCATACTGAAAATCTTCTTACTGTGATATCAGTGAATGCTGCTGCCACCTGTAGGTGATCTTTGACCTGGATAGCTAGCTCTCTGGTTGGCTGGAGGATTAGAGCCAATGGGAACTTATTGCCCTTTCTCAGAGCTGGTCCAGAATTAGGGAAGCCAAGTGCAGAGAAGTCAGCATCATCAATCACCTTTATACAACCCAACTCTTCTGTCTGGAAAAAAAAATATTGGAGTTGAAATTGAAAAGCTAATAAATACTGCACCATTACAACTTACTTCAATATTGAAGAAGAAAATGATATGGAATGTTTAAGACTATACAAGAGGCCCATGGGCCACATCGCTCACCTGAGTAACTTGGGTGATGCAGATCTTTTTTAAAGATTTGATCTATATATATTTCTATGTAAAACTTGGATTCCCTATTGTGGCCCCACCCTACCCCTGGGGGTCATGATTTTAATAATTTAATATCTACACTGCCCAAGGATGCTTCCACATAAGTTTCAGCTTTCCTGGCCCAGTGGTTCTTGAGAGGAAGATTTTTAAAGATTTGTTCAATATATATCTATGTAAAACTTGGATTCCCTTTTGTGGCCCCGCCCTACCCCGGGGGTCATAATTTTAACAATTTAATATCTACACTACCCAAAGATGCTTCCACATAAGTTTCAGCTTTCCTGGCCCAGTGGTTCTTGAGAAGAAGATTTTTAAAGACTTTTTCCATATATTTCTATGTAAAACTTGGATTCCCTATTGTGGCCCCGCCCTACCCCTGGGGGTCATAATTTTAACAATTTAATATCTACTCTACCCAAGGATGCTTCCACATAAGTTTCAGCTTTCCTGGCATAGTGGTTCTTGAGAAGAAGATTTTTAAAGACTTTTTCTATATATTTCTATGTAAAACTTGGATTCCCTATTGTGGCCCCGCCCTATCCCCGGGGGTCATGATTTTAACAGTTTAATATCTACACTACCCAAACATGTTTCCACGTAAGTTTCAGCTTTCCTGGCCCAGTGGTTCTTGAGAAGAAGATTTTTAAAGACTTTTTCTATATATTTCTATGTAAAACTTGGATTCCCTATTGTGGCCCCGCCCTATCCCCGGGGGTCATGATTTTAACAATTTAATATCTACACTACC
>PRKT01000228.1:127041-142050 GCA_003671525.1 Saccostrea glomerata | reverse complement strand
ACGGACGGACGGACGGACGACGGACAACGGGTGATCAGAAAAGCTCACTTGAGCTTTCAGCTCAGGTGAGCTAATAATATATAATCATTAAACCTGTTCTGAATCCTGATTTTTAGCATAATCCTCTGCATCGTCATCATCTAAAATGTCCTCATCCTCAAACAACATTTCTTCATCATCATCATCATCATCATCATCATCATCCCCTGAAATGTCATCATCTTCAACTAACTTTTCTATCTTGCTATCATCATCAGGTGAATTTTCTTCATCCTCATCTGATCCAGATGACTTTTCATTCCCTTCATCATCATCATCATCTGTATCAATGTCATTATCAGGGTTTTCTCCTTTTGAAATGTTACTTTTAGCTTCTTTTTCTTTGCGTACAAGAATGTTGTGAATAACTGGGATTCCAAATGCTAGAGTTTTTCCACTTCCCTATTAATTATAACAACCCTCAAAACATGTAGTTTCAAATTTCAAAATATCTGTGAAAAGAGAGTAGCTCAATCCTCCTTTGACATAGAGAAAAAAATTCTTAAAAATGAAAATGGAGACTCTTACCGTCTCCGCTGCTCCCACTATATCTTTCCTGTCCCTTATGGCACTGGGGAGGGTCATGGCTTGGATTGGAGTTGGAGAGAAGAATTTATTTCTATAAAGAGCTTGAAGCACCTTTTTGGGAACAAAGAAATTTTTCCATGCTGCCATTTTCTCTGTAAAATATAAGTGAGCTTAAAAAAATTAACCTTTGTCACAAATGATGCATTTGAGAAAGTAACTGCTTCAAATTCATGCTTAGTCCAATAGGCACTCTCAGATGTCACTGTTCTTATGATAAATAATAATTTTAATTGCATTAAAAAATCATATTATACAAAAATTTAGCATATTACCAATGTATTTTCAGAGAAAAATCAGACAAAATTTATCCATTCAGTTTCATGTGATTGGTAGTTGACATGTTTATAGACTAATAATTACAAGTTTTCCTGGCTGGTAAACTGACTACGGGGCTATGAAAATCAATGATGTCTTTATAAATAAGAAGAAATAAATTACCCATCAGCTCATCATTATCCACAGCTTCTGTTTCCTCTCCATCAGAATCTTTTATCATCTTCATTCTTTTTCTTTCACTTGAGTAACTTTCAACTGTAGAAAATGAAGTTCATGATGATAATAAAGTTTTCTTCCAATATACTATAGAACTAAAGCTGTCTAGGGTTTAAAGAAATAATAAATTGTACAGAAAAAACATGCTTGTTCTTTAATAAATGTTAAATGACATAAGGAAATACATATTCACCAGAGTTTTTCTTTTTTCTTTTTCTCTTTTTATTTGTTGCCCTTGTCTCTCCAGTACTCTCCTTGGATTCACTTGATTTTATCGCCTCATTTTTAAAAGTCTCCTTAGCTTTCTGTGGTTTTTGTTTTTTTTTCTTATCATTGTTTTGTTTTGTGTTGCCTGTATCTATTGATTGAGATGTCACAGTCCAAGAATCTAGCTTGTTTTGTGTTTTCAACTTTTGTTTCTTTTTCATAGTTGGTCTTTCTGATGAGCTTTCTGTGACAGAGTGTTCTTTGTTGTTTAATTTCATAAGTTCAGAAGAAACATTAATGTCACTGACAGAGCTTGTTGTATAGTCTTTTCCAGTTTTGGATGATTTTCCTTTTCTTGATTTCTTCTTTTTCACCGCCTTTTCATGGATTTTGCTTTCATTGGTTTCCTTAGTTTTGCCAGACTCCTTAAATGAATGAAATGCAGTTTAGTTAAAAAAATTTAAATATTTACACTAATGAATATTCAATGTTTGTTTGTTTATTAGTGTGAGTACCTGCATACCTACAGGAAAGGTATACTCATTTACAAAGAATTTAAAGTTATGAATGCATGCTCAAATGAATATAACCAATCTTACTGAAAGTTAGATATATGCCATAATATGGGCTGTATTTTATTTTAATTTTGGATTGTGGGAAAAAAATCTTTCTCGACTGATGGACTCCGGCCAGTTCAATACTCACAGCATGTTGCTAAATGTAGCAGTGGGCAAGATTGAAAAATGAGACATAAAGCATTCCTTTTCTTGTCCCTTAAATTTTGAATAAATGTTCCAACACTAGGCCAACCTTTTATATATAACTATCCTATATACATATATATATATATCCTATATACACCTTAAACTGCAATTTAATATACAAAAGGGAATACAAAACGTTTACTGAGAAGTCCATGTCTATGTCAACACATTGAGTTACCTCCCTTTAATTTTAAGTTGCGTTTTCTTACGTTTTCTTTTGGTTTTATCCTCTTCCTCTTTTTGGGGTCAATTATTTCATAATCTGTTATTACTTTACAGCTGATTAAAGACTCAAAAGCTCTATCAGAAAGCAAATCAGGTGAAATTTCAAAGTTTTTCCAACCAGAATTTAATTTCACGTGTCTGGTGGCCGCCATCTTTATAAGTTAACCTCTATTAAAAATTTTTTTCTAGTTTTAAATGACTAGAGATGGTAAACATTGTAAATAGCAATAGATATCGTTATAAAACAAATATTCATAAATGAACAAATGGCCAAAAGTAAATTTGGTTGGTTAATTTTAATAAATTAACAGTTGCTTACATCAGTGAACTTTTTTTGGAGATTATAATTTTGTGTTTGACAAAAGAGCGGGAAAGAATGCAATTCAGTTGAAGACCCAAGGTAGGCCTATTTATAAAAGATGCGTATGCCGATTAGTCTCAATTAGTAATCTAGTGAGTACTATTTTTGTATTTAAAGAAGTAATTGAACGTGTGTTGTTTTTTTATAATTATAATCTCGAATTTCCTCGATTTTATTCTCTCTTCTTTTTTTCAGCTTTACACGTTACACGATGTCACAACCCCAGTTGAATGATGGACATCGTCTGTTTTTACAGTCATTTATGTCTAGAGGAATTCTAAATGCTAAAGAAGTTAAACAGCTGTTCAAGATATGCTGCCTGAAATACAATAGTAAAACGAATTTTTTGTTCCTTCTTTCATGAAAAAACACTTCTTACCAGTTTTAGTCCATTATGCCTTTATGGGCCTTTATGGCACTTAATATATCTGTCATTTTAAAGCCAATAATTTTTTTAAAAATAAACGAATTTCATTTAGTGGACATAAAAAAGTTTTATACCTGTTACCAGTAGATAAGAAATTCTTCAAGTAAGCATTGATGGAACTTCTAATATTGCCTTACATATTGATTGTAATGTTCATTTTCATTCCATGTAATGGCAGTGTTGGATTTAGTCCGGTTTGCTACATATTGCAACAAAATTGCACCAAGGGCATATTTTGACACAGCTAGATTATTCTTACTATGCAAGCCAACTTGAATCTAAATCTAACTCATTATGTGTCAAATTTACTCCATGTTGAGTTTTTGATATTGATATTGATATTATGCATTTGATTATTATTCGCAAATGATTCCTGATGGGAAGATTCCTTTACATTTGTGTATTCATTCATTTTCATTTCGCAGTACCATATCCAGAAAATGAGAAAGAAGCTCAAGGCCCACTGCTGGAGTTTGTAAGAACTGTTAATCACCACATAGGACCTCTACACATGCAGATACGCAAGGGCATCAGTGAAGATGATGGGACGAGTTCCTATGGATTGGTAATCTCATAGATACATGTAACCTTTAGACTAGTAAAAAAAGGATGAAAAATAGCTCAATTCTATTACATAAAGAAATGCTTTTTTACACCTGAAGAAAGAACATGTACAGTATGTTTTACCAAGAATTAAAAAATTGGTATTTTACTGCTTAGGCATGAGGAATAGATATGAAATCTATAATAGGTACCATTATCACTATTTTCAATTTTTATGCCTTTGAGAGAGCTGTACAGTGTTTTTATTGACAATTCCTTTCTGTTGTCTGTCATCTTTCATCTCTCTTCACATTTAAAGTGACAATATGGCACATCTCTTCAAAAACAGACTTGTTCAAGTTTTCCTATAGGATTTGGAATTTTTTTCATACTCATAATTGTATACACTTTCAGAAAATTACGAATTTCATAAGTAAATAATTCTGATTATTTCATTAAAATTAATAATTATTTATGGTCCATAAATATATACATCGCAACGTCTCGAAATTCCACATTCCATGCTATCGAGCATGGGTATAGTTTTCATAAACAAAACAGCATGGTAACGAGAGGGAAGCCCGGTAGGCCTGCTACATTGGCAAAGTCGACCAAAAACGAAAAACAAAACCAAAAATAGGGCTTGAAATTAAAATGCAACTTTGCTGACAAAAATTTAGTTAGGAGATTTATATAATCTTTGGATGAAGAAGAAACGGGATCCCGGCGACATTCATGTGGGGCTCGCGAAGGTTCTACCTTACAGGTTTGTTGATACATACTATCATTTCTCGTATCTCCATGGCTTTCAAAGAAAAAAAAATCAGAGTAAACTCAACGTTAAAATACACTTATGACATATAGAATTTATTGCCATTTGAAGTGCAAATTGTATTGGAACTACAGAAAGGTATTATGTTTGACATTTTGCCGCGATGACGTATGATTGACGTATGATACGTCAACATTTTACTTAATCATGTTAAATTCTTCTGAATGCAGACTTATATGTTCAGTATTATTAATTTACCAGAAAGTTAAGATATTTTGATTCTCAGAATTTTACTTAATATTCCATTATAATTGTAAACCCTACATTGTATGCACGTGCCATTTTAGAATTCACGTGGTACAAGTAAACAGATCTAAGTTGTACGACCCTTGATTTTCAGGCAGATTCTGATTACGTTAATTTTGTATGAGGAGGGAATATTTATTTTTCTCAAATGCTTAATTCAACTTTATACCTTATTACCGAATAATATATTGGGTAAATTTGAATGAAAAAGCACACGATTTGCAGCCATATTGCCGCTTTAAAGAACAATGTTTAATACATGTATTACCCAAAAATTTATAAATATTAAATATTCAAATTTTTTTTTTCATTATTAACATGCAGAATATTTCATAGATAACTTTTTCTTCAAAAAATATGATTTGTTTATGTTCAGGTCTGTACAACAGAGTCATCAATAACAAAGTTGGCATCAGACTATACACCAAGTGAACTAGAATTCTTTAAGAAACTGGTAAGTACAGTATTCATCAATAAGAGTAAATCAAAAATAAAAAAAAATTGCTATAAAATATAACACAGTGACATCATCTTATCTAATATCATCAAGCAATTTTTGCTTATTTATTTACATTTATCATATCTGGAGTCAAATTAAGAATATAGCCACTAATATCTGAGGTGAACTTGACATACAGTATGGATTTTCTTCTCTGTAGCCCAAAAATGGGGGGGGGGAAGTCTTGTTTCACATTGAACTTATGCAGTTTTGTTTCATTCATGTTTAGCTTCTCTGTTTTTTTCACTGTATGTGCAGATACATGAAAAATTTAACTGACTACAAAATCTTGATCCATATTATTTTTGCCAATGCTCTGCAATCTTACCAATCTGCTATCTTGTTTTAAAACTTCACAAATCCATACAAATGCATGTAATTACACACTTCTTGGATGGTCGAGAAAAATTCTTCCCTTGAATCCTTTGTGTTTTAATCAATACTGAGTTTTATAAACAAACATGTTTAACACAATACCTTGTCCAATTTTTTGTCTTTAGATTGAAATTATTGTGGCCTCGGAAGATGCTGAAGTGGGGTCAACAGAAGCCTTAAATCTTGTCAGTCGTCTGGAAAACGTAAAAAAGCTCTCCAAAGATGATGCTGATGATCTGCTATCTCGACTGGAAACAAATAAATGGATAAAAACGGTTTGTTTTGATTACAGTTCTAATTGTACACAGTTTACCATAAGCATTTGATTGCATTCTTGTTTTTATTTTTATTAATATGCCCTTTAACAGTCATCATGAGTAAAAAGAAAATTGAAAATTTAAATTGAGTTTAAATTGGGCTTCTCAAGGAGATTGTAGCCACAAATAATATATTAATTTCAGTCCCGGGGAATGATAAGCCTAGCCACAAGATCCTTGCTTGAACTGGACCGGTATATAGAACAGATGTACGAGGACGTGGAGAAGTGCAATATTTGTAAGAAACTCTGTCTAAAGGTCAGTCTAAAAAAATATTAAACTGAAGAAAGTCTTTAAGATTTTGTATTCTGTGAAATTTTGTTGCCTAGAAAACTTGATAAACTTCTCATTTTCTAAAAGAATTCTTAAAAAAAATTTCTTTTACATTTCAGGGACAAACCTGTCCATTCTGTGGTACAAAACTTCATTTTCACTGTTCAAGCAAATTGTTTGAGAGAGAAGAAAATCCTAAATGTCCCAAGCAAAGCTGTAAAAAACCTTGGCCACATGATATCAGAAGAACCCCCAGGAGTCCAAGAAAAGGTTACTATGTTTTTTAAAAATTTAGTTGGATTAAGATTTCAAAGTCCATACATCAGTCTGTCTATCTGTCCATCTTTTAGCTTACTCATGTCTGCCTCATTATGAGGCGTTAAATAATCAGATTTTGTCAGCTGGTACATCTAGGATAGATGATGTGTTACATATTCAAACTAGGTCATTGTTGACTTTAAATAAAGATAAGGTAAAACCAAGTTTATCTATAAAGCTGGAGTTGCCAAACTATGCATCTAATCTTAGATAGAAGGTGTGTCCCACCCATACTACACAAAGGTCACCGTGACCTTGAATTTAATTCTTACAAAAAGCTTTAAATGGAGACATTCTCTACTGATTTAAGAATTTTGCAGAAACCTAATTCAAATATGTTGCATCAAGAGTAAACATTTTCTAATGATCTAATGTAGAGTAAGATATAAAAGGTATGTAATATTTCTTAAATTTCTTTTACCATGGGAGTAGCATGTAAAGGGCATTTTGATTAATCATTGACTTTAGTCAAAGAATTTTATGTTAATTATTCATTTCTGTTAGAATGTCTCTAATCAAGGAGGTGTCAATAGGGAACTGGGCATAGAAATCTAGCCTCTTATTTGCAATTTATAATATCAATCATATTGACATTGTTTTGTATTGCTAGCCTTTATTCTAAAATGAATTTTGTATAAAAATAGTAAAACTAATTTTAAAAAAAAGTTATTTTATCAGTCAATTTGCATTCTACTTCCGATGTATTGTAATACAATTTCTTTTTTTCCGATTCCAGAAGAGATTTTGTACTCAAGAACACCAGAAAAGAGCCAAAGAAAGAGAAAGGCTGATACAAGTTGAAAATTTAAATGGTTCATGGCTCATGCAGCTTGATTGCAGACACATTGTGTAAGGATAAACTTTGGAGGCAGCAGTTGACATTTTTGATTTGTAATGAACTTTGGTTTTAGTGCTGTTCTTTTACTCTGGATAACTTTTACTTTGTGAGATGTCATTTTGCAATTAACTGTTGGTATCTCTTTGAGTGATTATAAACCATGCAAAATCAGAGATATCGGAGAGGTTTCGCAGACCAGACATGTATGTGCATGGTAAAAGTGACCGCAGTCAGAAATACAAGTATGCTGTGTGTATTTGGAAATGCTTTAAAATTTATTCACTTACAATTTTGATTTACATCATTATTTTTCAATGATTATATGCAATATTTTAAAAAAAGAATTTGAATCCTTAATATAATGATATTTTGCCGTAAAAACCATTAAGATACCTATACATATATCAGTACTTACTCTAAATCTTGTAGAAATGAAATATGCTACAAGTTTGCTATTATCATTTTCAAGTGCAATGTTTTAATGCACATATTTTACCTGCTACAAGTACATATACTTTGGTTTGCAAAACCTCTCAATTAACTTTTTAATGATTATGAAATTTCTTAAACTCCTGAATTACCATTAATCCACTGAGAAGAGAATTTGATTGAAATAAACCAACAACTTAAGTAAAAAGTTGATGTTTTCTTTTATCCAAATACTGTAGATCACCAAATTTTTGCAAAACCTTATCTTTGTGAGATTGTCATATACAAATATATGCCAGAATCATGTTTTAGGGAGCACACTCTTGCATAATTTCGTGAAAATAAAGTTCTCACAAATAAAAAGTGATTTACAGTACAAAAGTCATTATTTACATGAAGGACATTGTCTTTCTATTCTATCACAGCTCCTATAGATAGAAATTTACAAATTCAGAGCTTGAAAATGTACTCAATATAATTACAAAGGGGTATCAGTTTCACATAGGTCAGAGATCATGTGAGTTAATCTCCATGAAGTTTTTCTTTTTCAATTCAACTGAATAAAGGCCAACATTGTGCCATGCTTAAAAGTATTGGAATTGGGAAATTTATTTGTTGTATAAAAGTTGAAAATATTGTCTTTTATGCATAACAAAAACTAGCGATACTCTGAGCATTGAGCTTACTAAATGATACCCCACCTTCCATATGATTATAATGGCAAAGTCCATGTTTTGCTCTGGGAGACTGAAGTAAGTGTCAGATCAAAAAGTAAAATAGAAGGTTCACAATGGCATTATGTAATAAAGAATCTTTGAAATGATATTTTTTATGTAAGAAAAAATTTTGTTTATACATATCTTTCAAGTTTTTCATGTGTACCTAATTTTACCCCTATACATTTTGTTAGTTATTGAACTACTGATCTAACATTTATTGGGTGAATCCATTTAGAAGAATTGCAGTGTAATTTTGGTTAAAGTGTTGTAAATCTAATCGAATTTGTAAAAACAATCATTGTTTGATACTTAGACAAAGAAACTATTTTAGAGAGATTTGATTAGCTGTCTTAGGAACCAGTATTTCATGTCCATATTAGGTAATGCATAGTGTGAGGGACAGGGGCCCGTTTTACAAAAGAACTTACGACTAAGACCAAAAACTTCATATGATTGTAAAATTTCGCAAAATGAATAGTTCTCTCTGAAATTGTTTGTGTAAAAATATCTTACTACATGTACATTCCTTTTAAAAGGTTTAATTTTTTTTTTCGATATAATGTTAATTAAAAAGATATATGAAGAATTAAATTTGGTCTTAAGTCGTAAGTCCTTTTGTAAAACGGGCCCCAGGAAGATCCCGGGGGGTCTGTAGCCACGTGACCCCCAAACTAATCCGCATCAAATTTCATGTAACATCATCATTCCTTTGTTTTAACTTCAGCTGGATGTACATGCTCTGTGTTTTTTGTTATTCCACCCACCTTCCCCATACTGCACCTGTCTTAATATTATGTTTCAAAAATGTTTTAATTATACATGTATATACCATCATTGGGGCTCTCGCAAATTTTGATGTATCCATGTTCAACTGCCTGTTTTTCCCCCATTCAGATTAATTTTTGCCTGTTTTCCCCCAATTTCAGATAAACTTTTTCTGCATTATGTAATTAATTATAACTACCCGATGGTGTCAACCCGGGTCATTTAATGTAAACCTGATGGTGTCAACCCAGGTATCTCAAAATTATCCCAAGTATCTCAAAATTTAAGCCTGACGGTGTCAACCCAGGTTCCATTCATTAGAACCCGATGTAGTCAACCCGGGTACCCTCATACTCAACCTGATGGTGTCAACCCAGGTTTCTATGGTTACAGTTTTAGCTATAAATTCCTGACGGTGTCAACCCAGGAAGTTATTTTTATTTTTTCTATATGTGAGTAGCCCACGAGAAGGCAAAGGTGTCTTGTGTAAATGAAATGGATGATAAAATTGTTTTTGTTTTTCCTTATGTTTTGATTATGTCAATAAATGTGGAAATTTCAATTGCTCTTATTATAGGTATAAAAATATCATTAAATTTTATTCAGTCGTATTGGAGGAGTTCCGGATAACAGATGGATACCATTTAATATCATAGAAAAATGGCAATGTCCATGTTTTTGCCATGGGAAACTCCAAATATGTGTCGGATCAAAAAGTAAAATAGGGGGTGCACAAGGGCAATTTGTAACAAAGAAATCTGTGAAAGTCTCTTTTAATTTCATTCAGTGGTATTGGAGGAGTTGCAGATAAGAGATGGGTACCCCAAAGCGTGACAGACGGACGGCATTCCGATTTACAAACACGAGGTATAATAACAGTTACTTCTGATGCGGATTTAATTGATAGCAATATTGAATTTTTGTGATCTAAGAACACATGAAGAAACTCACTTAAATGCCCAAATTAAATCATTGGCAAAATTCCTGCTTAAACATTATATGCAAGATATTTTATACCTTTTATGGGATTAAACTGGGAAAAATTGCTTAATACTTATATAAAACTTTTGAAGAAAGAAAATTAGAGAAGTCAATCGGAGGAATTGTGTCATTTTTTTGTAAAGTCCTTACCTTGTCACGACAACAACAAAGTTTACATAAATTTTGTTGTTATTTTTTACTACACAAACATGGGAAATATATTATACTAACATGACACTAATGAGGTGGCGTAATTTTTTAATTCCGTTATAAGTTGAAGAAGCCGAATGATGCTAAGATCATTAGTTTAAATACATCTACACCATATATTTTTAAAGAATTAAAAACTTTGAGCCTTATGTCGACATCTTCAACATTTTAAAACTCCCATTATGAAAAAAATACCTTACGTTTTCAAAAGAAATATATGTACATTATTCCTATAGTACAGGGCGTACTGGGTAAAAATTATACATTTGAAATGCAATAGTAGTGACATCTTTTGTTTTGAGAAACAGCAAAACTCACGAACTTCTATTTCTGTATAGTAGAAGTTCATTCTCTCAAAATTTTTTTGGAAAATGTTTATAAATAAATTTATGTTTATCCCACCACACTGAGAAAAAAAACTAGTTGAAGTACCAAGAAGACTAGTAAATTTACTGTCCATACAATCACTACCTTAAAAGTTGTTTTACTAGGTATTGGGTAGATTTACTAGATAAGATTAGTAAATCTAGAATTGATCAGTAACTTTACTAGGTATTTAAGTATGTATACAACCCCCGCTCCACCTCTAAATACAGAAAGATTACTATTCACTACAAACGCTTTACGAGGCACACTAGTTAAAATCACTATGTATTTCTTTCAGTGCACCACCCCGTGAATATTAAATTTTGGGGCATACATAATGTTTGTCATGTCCATAGACCTTCCATCCTTTCATTTTTCTATCCTTCCGACCTTTCGACTTTCACACTTTGCGTTAAGAGCAGTTGGAAATATTGTGTTGATAATTTTTCATCGAACTTTAACTAAAATTAGATATAAACGAGAGCAATTCAAACTAGAAGTACTGTGAGCAACAATGAGCTCACTTAAATGATACCCCCACCTCCCATATGGTTATAATGGCAAAGTCCATGATTTGTTCTCGGAGACCCGAAAATAGGTGTCAGATCCAAAGGTAAAGTAGGAGGTGCACAATGCTATATGATAATGAATCTGTGGAAGTATCATTGAATTGTATTCAGTGATATAGGAGGAGTTGCGGATAAGAGATAGGCACCATACAATATTATAGAAAGAATGGCAATGTCCATGTTTTGCACTGGAAAAACAAAAGATATTTGTCAGATCAAAAAGTAAAATAGGGGGTGCACAATGGCACTATATAGCAAAGAAATCTGTGAAAGTCTCATAATATTTCATTCAGAGGTAAAAGAGGAGTTGCAGATAAGAGCTGGGTACCACAAAGCGTACTGACGGTCGGGTGGATGGGCAGCCAACTTTACTTGCTTGTCGTAGCCAGCTACTAGTAGCCAGTTACTAGTAGCTAACTTTACTTACTTCTCGTAGCCAGCTACTAGTAGCTAACTTTACCACTTGTCGTAGCCAGCTACTAGTAGCCAGTTACTAGTAGCTAACTTTACATATCTAACATTATAAGTGTACATCGAAATTTAAATTGATTTTCGAAATAATTGGTATCTAAGGACTGACTACAAAAATATTGTCGATGAGGAACGCCAGCATCCATATATGATATATGCCAAAATCTTCATTCTTGTATAAGTTGTGCCTTTTCAGTGACTAATTAATGGTATTTTTGGTAAGCACCATTTCTGAACTAAATATACGCCTTTGCGAAATGTATACTTGATCCATCCAATGGAAAAAGAACTTTTCTCGATTCTGTAGTCTGAGGTAATGGCAAAACATGATGGCAAAACATGATGGAAGAACGTATTTTCATACCTTGAAAATTGGGAGCGTATAAAGTGTCTGCGTAATTTTAAACAAAAGGTACTAGTAGCTGAGTTTATTAATAACGATATCTTGGTAACTTTAGTGCCAGATCATGTGGAAAAGCTCAGAGATTGTTTTTATCAACAATATCAGTGGATATCAGCGGTGTAAAAATCCAGCTACTTCTATAATATCAAGATTTGTCTCCCAAAATGGCATAATTTTAAACAAAAGGTATTAGTAGCTGAGTTTATTGATAACGATATCTTGGTAGCTATAGTGCCAGATCACGTGGAAAAGCTCAGAGATTGTTTTTATCAACAATATCAGTGGATATCAGCGGTGTAAAAATCCAGCTTCTTCTATAATATCAACATTTGTCTTCCAAAATTGCATAATTTTAAACAAAAGGTACTAGTATCTGAGTTTATTAATAACGATATCTTGGTAACTTTGGTGCCAGATCACGTGGAAAAGCTCAGATATTGTTTTTATCAGCAATGTCAGTTGATATCAGCGATGTAAAAATCCAGCTACTTCAAGAATATCAACATTTGTCTCCAAAAATGGCATAATTTTACTTAAAAAGGTACTAGAATGTTCAAGTCAGTTACTAGTAACCAGTTATTAGTAGCCAACTTTACTTGCTTGTTGTGGCCAGCTACTAGTAGCCAGTTACTAGTAGCCAACTTTACTTACTTCTCGTAGCCAGCTACTACACAGCCAATTGGGCCTAACATTAGTTTAACATGAAAATAACGTTAATTTAACGTTAAATATTTAACGTTAAATTAACGTCAATCGAGCTTATACATGAATTTAACGTTAAAAAATTAACGTTAAATTAACGTTATTTTCATGTTAAATTAACGTTAAGCGTTAAATTAACGTTAATTAGTTCACACTAAATTAATGTTAAAATTCATAAAAAATTTTGTGCATATTTTTGGAATTTTCCTTCCTATTCTTCCAGAAAAATACATGTTCTTGCATCATACATGTAGCAGAAGCTTAACTGATACTACATGTATTCATAATTATTTATCTAAAGGTACACCAGAAGCTCATCAATTTTGCACTTTTCCTTGTAGCACTGCAGAAAGCTAGGCTTGCATGTTGACTTCATCCCTGGTGTCACTTTCTTTTCAATTTGAATATATCCAAAAGGATAAAGGGACCCATCAGCTCTTTCAACAAAATCTCATAAAATTCTGAGCATTGCCTCTGATTTCAAATTTTCTGAAGAAAAAAGAAAAACACCAATTCATCCATTAATACTTTTAATCAGGCATGTTCAATACAATGCTACAAATCTTCTTTCTTTTTCCAATCTGAAAAAGAAGAGAGGCAAACACACATAGTATAATAATTATATGAAAATAAAATACTTCAGCAATACATTAACAACTCAAATTTGTCTAAAATGTAATGAATGAAACAAGAGGTCCATTGGCCACATCCCGCACATGGGCTAGCTAAAAACACAGATCAGTTAAGTATTGAGAAGCTTACTTTATACTTATTGGGGGAAGGGGATTTGAATTTTCTATTTCTTGAAAATGTCATTACTACAATACAGTATACATATATTATTTTGCCATAATTGAAAAGAAGATTTTTAAAGATTTTTCCAACACATTACCTGATCTCCCATTGTGACCCCTCGCTAATCCCCAATCCCCGGGGCATTATTTAAATAGATTTAAATTTTTACTACTTGCAGATCATGTCAATTTGACAAAACAATTTTTTTCTGTTCTGGAGAAGATTCTTTTTCCTATGTATTCTTATGCAAGTCTGTAATCCCTCATTGTGGCCACACCCTAACCCCAGGGGTCATGATTTGAGCACATTGAATCTACATTTAGTACCTATGGATGCTTCCACATCACGTCATGAGATTAATCATTCCTGTCTTAATGGTTCTGAAGAAGATTTTTAAAAGGTTTTTCCTATGCATTCCTATGTAAAATTTTGGTCGGCCATTGTTCCCCCATCCTATCCCCCGGGGGTCATGATTTGATCAAACTTGAATCTACACTACCTGAGGATGATTCCACATAAGTTCGGAGAAGATTTTAAAAAGGTTTTTCCTATGCATTACTATGTAAAACTTGGGAACAAATTTGAATCTACACTACAGGGGTCAAGAGGTCATAGATGTGCGTATCGATAAATGTTCAAGGGAATTTCTCAGTGACGTCACAAAGGGTCGACACGCATTCAGTGTCTTGTATACATGCCATTGGTTTTGAAAATTAATGCATTTCGCATGTTAAAAGCCACAAACAGCGTGATAAGGCAAATATAAAGTATGAATAAGTCACAAATGAAAATATAAGTAATAAGGTAGCATTTTAAAACATCCAATGGGCTATAAATATGGTTGGTACGAGATTAAATTCATTATAAAGCCCTTCAGGCTTTATGGAATTTAATCTTGTAAGTCATAACCAACCGATATTTATGTCCAGATAGATGTTTAAACAAGAGGCCCAGGGGCCACAGCGCTCACCTGAGCACATCGGGCTTGAATTTACTCCCCCCTCCATGCATTCATCATTTGAACAAACTAGAATCTACACTACCTGAGGATGATTCCATATAAATATCACTAATCATAGATCTGAAGTACTTGAAAAGAAGATTTAAAAGGTTTCCCTACATATCCCTATGTAAAACTTGGGTCGGCCATTTTGGCCCCACCCTAGCCACGGGGGTCATGATTTGAACAAACTTGAATCTACACTACCTGAGGATGACTCCACATGAGTTTCATCTTTCCTGGCCCAGTGGATCT
>PRKT01000228.1:113938-125578 GCA_003671525.1 Saccostrea glomerata | reverse complement strand
ATTTAATAATGCTTATAAAATGTTTCTGAACAAAATATTGACAAGTGTCAAGTAGTGACAAGTACTTAACTGGTATTTTAAAAAATCAGTTGGGGTGTGTGAATGTAAATTTCACTGTCATTACATTTACTGTGGGAATTGTTTACATTTTGTTCCACTTTCAATACCTGTTTTGAGTTCCACTGGCATTATAATTTAGGCAGCTGGGTTCTTCCGAGTCTCGATGACAAAGTCCGATTTGATCCATTTCAGAAGTGCGAGTCAGATGTGATACCGATCGAGTTCCAGCTGTTTAAAATACAATAAAAATAAATATCAAATCGGGGTTTTTTCTCTAGATAATGATGAAACCAATTAAGATGAACTGTTAGAATCAGGGAAAACATCGCTCACACTGCATGTTTAACTTCAACTTCGAGATGGTTATTGCTAACTTGTTTACAATTTCTGCTTTCACTTTCGAATTTTCTCCGTATCGTTCGTAGGGCGGCAGTACAGCTGTACCGGTAGGCTTCAAATTTAACCAACTGAACAATAAATAGACCTAATAAAAATAGTAATGCTGATATACAAATATCCAACATAGCAGAGATCTGGCACGTCGTTCAAAGCCTACGACACAATACCGTAGGCCTAGCTGCAGATCTGTAGCTCTCCGAAAAAATATATTGATAGACCGGAGAGCTACAGTGCCACCCATTGAAAAAACTGTATATTTATTGCGCACAAAAAAGTGCGCTCGGTTCTCGATTTATTTATCCGTGTTTTTAAAACTGTAATCTCAAAATATTACTAACCGTGTGTTCCTAACATATTCTTTCGCTGTTTCCACAACCAAACATTCCTCATAATTGTTGTTCATAGTCCTGCTGACCCTGATATTGTAATCATCGGACATTTCGCTTATTTATACTGCCATTTTGGTTTCAAAGATAATTCGGTCCAATATGCTTCGTTCGGATGTCAACTACGAAAGTACTTAATAGGAGATCAAGGAATTTTTTGAAATCTTTCCTTATTTGCCAATGAGGTAAGAATTTGGAAGAATTAATTAAGAACTGAGCGCACTTTTTTGTGCGCAATAAATATACAGTTTTTTCAATGGATGGCACTGTAGCTCTCCGGTCTATCAATATATTTTTTCGGAGAGCTACAGATCTGCAGCTACCGTAAGCCTAGTGAAAAAGCCTTATAGTCCTATTGCACTCTCCGGCGTCACGTTGGGTCAAAGGTCAATCGGGGATAGTAATACATGTATTACCCAAAAATTTATAAATATTAAATATTCAAATTTTTTTTTTCATTATTAACATGCAGAATATTTCATAGATAACTTTTTCTTCAAAAAATATGATTTGTTTATGTTCAGGTCTGTACAACAGAGTCATCAATAACAAAGTTGGCATCAGACTATACACCAAGTGAACTAGAATTCTTTAAGAAACTGGTAAGTACAGTATTCATCAATAAGAGTAAATCAAAAATAAAAAAAAATTGCTATAAAATATAACACAGTGACATCATCTTATCTAATATCATCAAGCAATTTTTGCTTATTTATTTACATTTATCATATCTGGAGTCAAATTAAGAATATAGCCACTAATATCTGAGGTGAACTTGACATACAGTATGGATTTTCTTCTCTGTAGCCCAAAAATGGGGGGGGGGAAGTCTTGTTTCACATTGAACTTATGCAGTTTTGTTTCATTCATGTTTAGCTTCTCTGTTTTTTTCACTGTATGTGCAGATACATGAAAAATTTAACTGACTACAAAATCTTGATCCATATTATTTTTGCCAGTGCTCTGCAATCTTACCAATCTGCTATCTTGTTTTAAAACTTCACAAATCCATACAAATACATGTAATTACACACTTCTTGGATGGTCGAGAAAAATTCTTCCCTTGAATCCTTTGTGTTTTAATCAATACTGAGTTTTATAAACAAACATGTTTAACACAATACCTTGTCCAATTTTTTGTCTTTAGATTGAAATTATTGTGGCCTCGGAAGATGCTGAAGTAGGGTCAACAGAAGCCTTAAATCTTGTCAGTCGTCTGGAAAACGTAAAAAAGCTCTCCAAAGATGATGCTGAGGATCTGCTATCTCGACTGGAAACAAATAAATGGATAAAAACGGTTTGTTTTGATTACAGTTCTAATTGTACACAGTTTACCATAAGCATTTGATTGCATTCTTGTTTTTATTTTTATTAATATGCCCTTTAACAGTCATCATGAGTAAAAAGAAAATTGAAAATTTAAATTGAGTTTAAATTGGGCTTCTCAAGGAGATTGTAGCCACAAATAATATATTAATTTCAGTCCCGGGGAATGATAAGCCTAGCCACAAGATCCTTGCTTGAACTGGACCGGTATATAGAACAGATGTACGAGGACGTGGAGAAGTGCAATATTTGTAAGAAACTCTGTCTAAAGGTCAGTCTAAAAAAATATTAAACTGAAGAAAGTCTTTAAGATTTTGTATTCTGTGAAATTTTGTTGCCTAGAAAACTTGATAAACTTCTCATTTTCTAAAAGAATTCTTAAAAAAAATTTCTTTTACATTTCAGGGACAAACCTGTCCATTCTGTGGTACAAAACTTCATTTTCACTGTTCAAGCAAATTGTTTGAGAGAGAAGAAAATCCTAAATGTCCCAAGCAAAGCTGTAAAAAACCTTGGCCACATGATATCAGAAGAACCCCCAGGAGTCCAAGAAAAGGTTACTATGTTTTTTAAAAATTTAGTTGGATTAAGATTTCAAAGTCCATACATCAGTCTGTCTATCTGTCCATCTTTTAGCTTACTCATGTCTGCCTCATTATGAGGCGTTAAATAATCAGATTTTGTCAGCTGGTACATCTAGGATAGATGATGTGTTACATATTCAAACTAGGTCATTGTTGACTTTAAATAAAGATAAGGTAAAACCAAGTTTATCTATAAAGCTGGAGTTGCCAAACTATGCATCTAATCTTAGATAGAAGGTGTGTCCCACCCATACTACACAAAGGTCACCGTGACCTTGAATTTAATTCTTACAAAAAGCTTTAAATGGAGACATTCTCTACTGATTTAAGAATTTTGCAGAAACCTAATTCAAATATGTTGCATCAAGAGTAAACATTTTCTAATGATCTAATGTAGAGTAAGATATAAAAGGTATGTAATATTTCTTAAATTTCTTTTACCATGGGAGTAGCATGTAAAGGGCATTTTGATTAATCATTGACTTTAGTCAAAGAATTTTATGTTAATTATTCATTTCTGTTAGAATGTCTCTAATCAAGGAGGTGTCAATAGGGAACTGGGCATAGAAATCTAGCCTCTTATTTGCAATTTATAATATCAATCATATTGACATTGTTTTGTATTGCTAGCCTTTGATGCAAAATAGGAGCAGAGCAAACACGGACCTCCAAACCATAAGAGGTGAGATCAGGTGCCATGGAGAAGTAAGCATTCCCTGCCGACCAGTCACACCCAATATAATAAAGTAGGAGTTCTAAAACATAAATGTTTCATGAAAAAATAAATAAGACAGTTGCCATAAAATTCAACATAACAATTATAAACAAAATGTTAGGCATTGCTTATCTTGTTGAAGGCATAAATGTTCAAGATAATTTCTTTCTGTTAAATTGTTGGACATGTTCTGAATATTATAAAAATTGCACTGAAATCATGCCAACCATCAGATTTGCAGGAAACTAATTACAAATCAATGTATTAAGTGATAGTTATGTGTTTTGTCAAATATACAAATTAGACATTGAATTTACGTTAACAATAAAGCAAAGAGCACAGACAATCATAACATGGTTATTGGTACCTAACGTTGTTAGTGTGATTATGCAAATGAACTAATTTGCATATGTCAATACGATATCACAAGGTTCAAATAGTTTTACGACGAGGATATGCACTTTGACTTGAAAGCATCACAAGATGCCTGTTAGATGGCATATTATTCAATGCAATTAAATGAAAAATGGATTCCGATTAATAATAATGAAATTACTCAGCTCCATACTACTTCATTGAAATGGTAAACATGCGATTTCTAGAGTTTTAGCATTTTTTAACATAACATATTTTCAGGTTGTCCTGATCTACATAGTGATATTATCTTCACCTTATGTTTAATGATTTCCTTACAGCTATTTAGTTAAAAATGATTAGGTTTTACAATAATTAATTTTGATGTGATTATCAAGAAATCTTGACCTACTAACCTTTTACATGAATGTCAAGGAAATGTCGTTAAAGAATAACATTTGACATTGAAAGATGCCTAGATTAAGTCAGAAAAATACTTTATTTGTTTACTCTATTGAACAATCTCCTAATAATCATTATTGCATTATCATTAGTTCACTACTGTAATTTACACTTTAGATAAATACTATACAAATCAAACAACTCGAAACAAAACATCTGAAAATATTGGAATTGTCAATCAATTAACATTTTAAAAGTTAGGTTTTACGTCTATTCTTTGTTTTGTGAACCATAAAAAGGGTGACAATTGATAAAATTATTAAAACTATTACATACCACATCAATAAATGAATAATCGATGTACGTGATTGAATTAATTTTGCATGATCAAACATCAATCTTTACTACTTATAAATTTTTACCCCACATGTTTAAAAGAAAGTTCTGGAGTTATAACTCATTTTTTTTTCGTCCAAATATCTTTTTTCTCCAAAAATATATTTATTCAATAATTGTTAGTTTGTTTTATTATTTGTTTATCTATGGCGGGGCTGCATTTTGTTTAAATAACATCAAATTAGGTCCGCTTGAACAATTTGACAGAAGTAACAAAGTTTCTTTGATTGAGAACCATATTTCTCCAGCGAAAAAAACCCTCACTGAATCGAGCACTGGTTGCTACAATCGTGTTGGGAAAGTTTATTATCATTATTTTTTTTTATACATGTAGTATCTTTTCAAAACTTAGTCATCATATTTATCATTAAATTAAGTTTCAGAAGACCTTGCCATGACATTTTCTGTGTTGGGTTTTTCCACTGTGTAGGTCAATCATAAATCTATATGGCAGATACACTGTAGAACATTTTCTAAGGGAATTTTTATTTTTTACAAATTAAATGAAGCGAACAATTAATTAAGATGTATTAAAATCATTACGCCAGCTTTTCCCTTCAAGTCGTCACAATGTCTCGATGTTGACCTCGGTGAATGTGGCAATGGCTAATATGTATGAGAGACTTACAACAGACAGAGTATCGAGATTGTTTAGTATTCTTATACTACAACACAAAAATCTGCACTAGAAAAAATACAGCAGCTTACTATGGCATGTCAAACGTTGCAATATTTAATCGTTTTCCATTTGTATTGTACAATTTTTATTTGTATTCTATAATTTTCATTTTCATGTGAAATGTTTCATTTGAACTATATATTTTTTATTTGCATTGTATAATTTTCCATTTGTTTTGTATATTTTTCATTTGTATTGTAAATAAATCATTTGAGTTGTACAATTTTTCACTTACATTGTATATTTTCCATTTACATTGTATAAAAAATTAACAATACAAATGGAAATTATGAAATACAAATAATTTAAAATTATACAATACAAATGGAAAAGATCGAATATTGTAACATTTGACATGCCATAACTTACTATAGTAATTATTCTATTGAACAACCACCTGTTACTTATATGATAGAAACAATCATTGTACATATAACAATAATTGGCTTGCTATAAAACTATTTTTAAATCCTAATTTTCATTAAGAAGAACTAGTGGTTATTATAAACATATCTTAATAACTTAAAAGCAATATTTTGTGCAATCTCAGTATGATAAGGATATCTTGTGATCTTTAAAATGTTAATTTTCTTTTAATGCAAGGCAGATAATGGCTATACCTTATGAAGGTCATTTAGTTTTTACAAAGATGTAGTTAAATACATAAATTAATTTACCAAATACTTTATTTGTGGTCAAATTTTGTGAATGTTACACGCTATTGTAATTTGTTTTTCAGAAGTACATTGGCTTAGCTATTTTCATAAATTTTAGATTTATCTTCAAACATTTGTCAGGTTTCTCATGAAATATTCAATATTAAAAAGAGCAGATACTTAAACAAGTAACGTTTTCCCTGCCTCTGCGACGTAAATCTATTTTAAATATTTTCATTAATAAGAAAGAAGATCAAATTGCAGCAATAAAAAAAGAACTATATATTTATTTTTTTTTAGAAAAAAAGAGAAATAATACATAGATATATACATGTTTCGATAATGAACTAGTTACAGCTATCTTAATTGACAAGTAGCATGTAATCCTTTATAAGTCAGTAAAATATGTCTATATTGTTTAATTTAAGATCACAGTACTCCCTACTTATCGCTTTGAAAATATTATATATTGTACCCATTTGTGAGGTGGGGAAAATCGTCAAAGAATAATCTCTTTAAGATAAATGAGAATAAAAATGATAAAGGGATTTTATGTTTTGAATTTAGTAGCAATTGTTATATTCTGGCATTCTGAATACATATACTTAATAAAGAAAAACATAATGGAGTATAATTGCATTGTTATTCATTTTCTACTTAAAAAATATTTTGCAATTTTTTGCATGTTATTTTCTTCCCACTTACTAAAATCCAAGAAATATTCAAATACCTCACCTGGAACACAAATTCCTACCTTTTAAAAATATTTTGTTTAAAAAAAAATTATGTTTTGAAACAATATCAGAGCTACAAGTCAGAATATTGTGCGTGTTGTTCCCATTTAATTTTTACGACGACAAATTTTGACTTTATGAGACAAGCACGGGGGCTGAATTTACAAGCACCTGGGCTCAGCCAATGCTTTCTCAGTTTCTATTTGTAGTCGATTTGTTTGTTTAACAAAATCTCACAGCCTGTTACATCTTTTTAAATATTCATTCGATAAGTTTATGAACTTGACTTAAATAATCCTTACATATCTTAACAATAAATGTACAACAAGAAGGTTAATTTAATTTTATCGAAATGTTTAGACTTACATCGTATTTACTTCATCATCATTCTCAAAGGTTTTAGTTAATCCACTACACAATTTTGTTCATACTTTAAAAATTAAAATAATGAGAGAAAACCTTACCCATTCTTCAATTCAGGTATATTTCCAACGCCAAATATTAAAAACCCCTCTCTCTGTTCTAACTTTGACATTTTGACAATTCTATGACTTTTGAACTTGCTTAGGTGTATGATTTGTGCATGGACACTGAAGTTGCTATTCTTCGTGTATATTGCCATTCGTCTGATATACAATTTGTCATTTTTTATATGCTTTCAATTTGAATTTGAATTTAAACTTAAACTAAAATCCTTTAAAGAAAAAATGTTATTTTTTGCAATTGGAAATCAATTTATTTTTGGGTGGTGAATACCGGTATTATAATAACCTTCAAAAAGGGTTTATCAGCTGTCATCATTGATGAAAAATGATATTTAAAGACTTTTAAAAAAAAATGTTTTGATGACGTGCTTTTCATTGTTATAGTACGATTTTAAATAATACAATAAAGTTATATTTTGAGCCAAAGTAAAGGATCAAATTTATTGCGAAATACCACATTTAGTGTGGTGGAGAAATTGTGCATTGACACATTATCGGGAAAGCCATGTGGTTTTTGTTTGGGTTTGAAGTGCACTCACATTTTCTATTTTGACACTAATGATCCACACCTGAAGATGGAATATATTAAGTTTATACAAACACATAGCAGAGTGTATATTTGAATCTTGTAGCGTTTAATCTAGATTAATAGTTCTACGAATGAATTATAGAAAGAGATTTAAAACGAAGAAAATGTAACTAGCATTTTTTAAAATCAGAACAAAACACTTTAGATATAAAATTCAACTAAAGAATTATCTGTTTACATAATCAATACATGGGGCACAGGGTGGGTGTGACCGGTCAACAGGGGATTTTTACTCATTTTTGTCACCTGATCCTCCCTCTGGAATTTCCAGGGGTCCGTTTTTATGGTCTGATCACGGATTTATATTGTTTTAAGTTTTTATCAGATCGATCATTGTTCGTTATCTTTACCAATTTGAATACATTCAAATAAAATATGAAGATAACGAACAGAACAGAAGCTCTAGATTTCAAAATTGAAACAATACAAACCAGGAGAGCAATCACGGACCTCTAAAACATCAGAGGTGAGCTCAAGTGCCATGGAGAAGAAAATATCCGCTCATTTCCGCTGTGTGCGATATCTAGTAAACGCGAATCGATTTTTTTTTCATTATTTTTCAAGACGGTTACGTATGTCGCTATGTTCTGTTAATCTTAGTTCAAGGAAAGACAACTTTTTATTATTAGTTAACATTTTCCTAGCAAATTGGAAGCTATAAGAAAACAATAATAAATGCAGTGACCGCTCTTGTAGTCTCTCGTTATATTTTAATATATATTAACAGAATTATTTGTACAGCTATATGTTAAATCCTGACGCTCTAACAGGTTTGTAGATTAATTGCTGCTGTTGCCTCTCTGTAGGGTGTTTGATAATTTGTAAAGATAATGTATGTAAATTCCCTGGCAGCCAACTCCCACTGTCAAAAATGCTAGCAAAAGATTCTAATAAGGCAAAATGAAAAGGACTTGGTATAACATTACGTAATTTGAACAAGTAAAGGTGAGCCTTTTACAAGGTTGTCACGGATTACACAATTTATCTTTTACTTCATATTCTTTTTATATGTATGAAATATAATGTAGTAAGTGTCATAAATAATGATAAAAGACTTCCTATTGGTGCTTCATGGACTTATTAAGAGTTTAAGGAGTTGTGCATTAACAAATATATCCATTGGTAATCTGCATCTGGTACTTGTACAAATATAATTCTCTCCCTGACTTGCTTAACTTATTAATATAAATCACATATATTTTTGATTTCTTGTAACATTATTTTCGCAGGTAAATGGAACATTTGATATATTTGTATTATTTTTGCGAACCTCTGATTTAATCAGTAAAAAAATATCATTTTATTATTCACGATTACTTTTCTGATGTTGATTCAATTTATTAAAAGTGTGCAAAAATAAATTTATAAAAATTAAGTCATTTTAACTGAAGTTAGTCAAGTAGGCCATAGGGAATATTATAGTTAGTTACATGTAAATGATTAATTTTTTTTCTTTCCAGTATTTTAAACCAGTTTTTGATCCTCCTTTTTTTTCAAAGAGAATCATCTTTAATAAATTGAAAACTATTTTTTTCATTATCAAAGGGAATTGATTTTAATTAATCAGATATTTGTTAGTTCACTCTTCATTTAAAACTCACTGTTGGACAAGAGATTAAAAAAATGTTTCTGTCTCATATTTAACCAAACAGAACAATAATATATCTCAAAAATGCAATGCTCGATATAATGACATTGGTTACAAGTACAATCTACAATTGGGTCTTCTGTGACTGGATACTTTCAAATTGTTTGGCCATTATTTTTATATCGAATTGACCGCAGATTTTCGGAATTTCTTTCGATCATGACAAAGAGCACACTGTTGATGCGAACTGTCAATAGCAGATGCTTACTTCTCCATGGCATCTGATCCCACTTGAATTTTTAATTTCGTTTAACTTCAAATTTATTTTCACACCTATCATCAATTTTTGTGAGTTTCATTCAGAGATTATTATGCTATATCAATTTAGATAGCCAGTGTACACATTAGATTTAATTCACTTTTGGATTAGAATTATGATTTCAATATGCAATATATCTGGTCAAAGGTAAGACATTAAACATTAAAAAAAAGTCTTTAATACACGCAGTAAAATGATAAATGATATTTGTGACTATTACAAGCGTATAAATACACTGAATATTTTTATCATTGTAACCTTTACAATATTTATCAAGAAAAGATAGGTATGCATAATCTGGCATTTTTGATACTTAAACCTGTAAATTCATTGTTGAATTCAATTAAAAAAACTTACTTGTCAAAGTTGTAATCTCCAATGACTTAAGATGATACAGAATAGAAAATGCGCCTATATTTGGTATCTAGTTAAGTCCCTTTAATTACACTATGTTTTAAAAACAGATTTGAAATTGTTCTTTAGAGATGAATGGTGTCTGCCTTCTTCACCTCTCTATGTTGTATGTCAAACCATTCTCCTAGATTGTCTAATTAACATAATTCTAAATTTGGAAACAGAAAGAGGCCCAAACCTGTAGGGAAAAGGGGTTCTTAAAATGTGATTTGTCGAATAATTAGACATTGAAATGAGCATTTGATATTTTTTAGGAAGGGGAAGTTCCTTGTAAGATACAAATAGAAAATTTATTAGCAATTTATTAATTTGTGTAAACAACATTTTTTCATGTCTCCGTAGCATAACTCAAATGTTTCAGGCATGATTAGTTATCTTCATAAACATGTATATTGTATACGCAATTCCTGTCTTAACTTTCAAGCTGGCCATAAAATTGACAATTATAATTTGTTTGACAACTTCATAAACTTATACTGCAGAAAAGATATGGATATTTATATAACATAAAACAACTGATGCATGTATTTTTCTTAATCCACCTTGTCTTATATTCTTGGTGAATTCTTAATTGTATAAATACAATGTTGCATTAATATTCACATAAATCTCTCACAATTTTGGATTTTAAAACAGCAATTTAGTTACATTTTTTTTCAAAACAGATTTCTTTTAAACTTCAAAATGCGGTAAAAGAACCCGAGAAATGAACCACCCTTTTTGAGAAATTTGCAAATTTCATGCTGGATGCCCTCAGTTTCAGTCGTTTCGTTATATTTTAGCCAATCTAGGCAATTAAATTCTTGGTACCATATGATATAATTCAGATAGGATGTTTTGAAACACAGCTAATAATGATACGTCATTACACAAATTTTGGAATCATTACTGGCATGCAGTTGTTTACTTTCTTAAATATAAATGTAATTATAGTCAAATATTATGTTTGAAATAAGAGATGAGTGCTGAAATTTAATGCAGAAAAATTATATTCTCTTATGCTGTACTAAATCTTTGTCAATTTGTCATATGTGATGGTTATTCTTTTTAATTTAAAAACCTCAGAATTTTAGTATTTTTGAAAGATAGGACCAAGAAGTCATTTCCTTGAAATTTAAATAAGTTAAGGTTTTTTAATCTCTCTTTTACATTCTTAAGCAGAAAAACAGCTCAAGTAAATGAATTTCCAAGAGATAAACGTGATTCTTGTTTTTCCATTACATTATGCCATATTCAACGTTGATTTGAACAGAGATTAAAAATTATTCTTTGAATGTAGCCTAAAAATACTAATTTAGACTATGATATTCTCTTCAAAATATTTAAAATTTGAAATATATACTTATTTAGACTATGATATTCTTTCTTCTCTTAAAAATATTTTAAATTTCACACTATTTCTTATTAACGAATAAAGCTTAATTATTCAATAAAATTATAATATATATTATGAATGCAATCTATAAAAAGTCATTTTCAATATTCAACCAGTATATATCTGAATTTTATGATTAGTTGCAGAACTTGATATTTCTTTCTTCTTTTTAAGGGGGG
>PRKT01000228.1:94358-113902 GCA_003671525.1 Saccostrea glomerata | reverse complement strand
GGGGGGGGGGGGGGGGCTCTACACCTGCTTATGAACAAGAAAAGGGTCGGTTCGATAATTTAAGTACATCTATATACATAATTTGTAAACTCCTTGTGCATGAAATGTTTGAAGTAGAGCATAAAAAAACTGAACCTCTGAAGGACCTAATACTGCTCCAATGCCACACTTACCTGGGACGCGTCTGCTCTGAATCCACAGGTGTTTGTAACAAATTGAAAATTATCCTTATTTGCATAATAAATTAATAGGCATAGAACAGGCATTGTAATTAGAAAATGTCATCCACAAGAATAGACTTAATATACTATTATGCACTTTATAGAAGACTGGATTTTGAGTTTCTTAAGACAGATTGTATATAGATTATTATACCCCCCCCCCCCCCCCCCCCCCCCGCTTGAAAAGTTGGGGGGTATATAGTGAACAGGATGTCCGTCCGTCTGTTACGCTTCGGGGTACCTTTCTCTTATCCGCATCTTATCTTGCACAACTGGATGAAACTTAATTCTTTCACAGAATCGTTGTTACATAGTGCCATTTTCCAAATCCTATTTTACTTTTTGACCGGACTCATATTTTGAGTTTTCAATAACTAAACATGGACACTGCTATTCTTTCTTTAATACTGAAGGATACCCATCCCTTATCCGCAACTCCTCATATACCACTGAATAGAATTAAATGATACTTTTCAAAGATTCTTTATCACATAATGCCATTATGCACCTCCTATTTGAATATTTGATCTGACACCCAGAACAAAACAAGGACTTTGCCATTTTAATCATATTGGAGGCGGGGGCATCATTAAGTGAGATCAGTGCTCATAGTACCACTAGTTTATTTATATATTCCTCAACACCATTTCTATCCCCTACAACTTCTCTAGAACATCTGGATTAATTTAAACCAAATTTTTTTTACAAAACATCCCTAGAATTCATATTTGTTTCTATATCCTTCCGTTTTTCACTAAAACGGAAGCGATAAAAGAATTACAAAGACTACGTGAACAATGTGCTATGGTTCCAGCTGACAAAGCTAGTAACAATGTCGTCTTTATTTGTAAGGCTCAATATTACAGACAACTGTATTTTAGAAGAATTCCGTTTAAATTCTACATCTGGAAATCCAACTGTTACCCACAGTTCACTTTCTAAAGACGGAATTCCGCAAAATATCACTTTTTTAGTCTTTGATACTTTGATTATTCCGCGGAAACTCAATTTTTGTTTGATCCGCGGGTTGAAAATTACGCGGATCTTTTAGACTGTCACTGTATGCCTTACATTTATATTAAATACGCTGCGTACATAGCGTAAATTAATACCACGCGGAAAAAAGTACTTCTACAGTACTTTCCAGTAACATCTCAGTAAAGATCATTTTAAAACGTCATAAAAGTCATTAAAAATTAAATGATACATTGCCAGGTCTATAATCAACTCAGTTATCAATTTTTACTTCTCACAATTATATTTATTGTTGTAAGGGAGAAAACTCTGTGCTACAAGACATGTGAGAATCAAATATGAATTTTCAGATAGACTAAAATACATTTAGAAAATTTAAAAATCATAAAAACTTTTTCAAAGGCAGTTACATCAAATCATATATAATCTATTCGACAATTTATATGCCTCCTTCTTAATGTTAAGGTTTTTGAAAAAACTGACCATTGTTTCATCAATTAGTGATCAAACTCGGGAATATCATATATTGTGATGATCATATACAAAAATTCTTCATTTTCAGAGGTAATCACTCTGATTCTTGACATAATTAATTACGCTGAGGTTAATATTAAAAGAATTCTGGAGATCCATCCAGGCATCACACAAAAGGTTGGAAATGTGATGGACTTTAATTTAGCCCAAATTGTTTTTATGTTCTAACGAAGTAGATTAAAAAAGAAACATTAACACGAGAAGAAAATACATGCAATGAACTTCAACTCAACATTTGGATATCTCTACATTTTATCAATTTATATTAGTGACTGCTTTATATAGGTTTACTCGATATCTCCCGGCGAAATAAAAAACAACACAGACCCTTTCACATGAAATATATGGTGATAACGAACAGTATTCAAGCTCAGAAATCCACTAAACGATACAGAATTAGAGCAGAGCAAACACGGACCCCGAAAACATCGGACGTCGGATCAGCGACCATGTAGGAGCGAGCATTCCCAGTCGACCTGTGACACCCGTTGTGTGCTCCTTGTCATAATCGGGAAATACAAGGGAAATCCGTCGACAATTCGGTGTGTATACTGGCCTAACCTTAGTATGAAAAACGTCAGTCAGCAATGGACTTAATGATAAATTGTAATTGCTGACAAGGTCATTGTATGGAATATATAGAACCATAGAAGATCCGTTTCATTTTTGGAAGATATACTAACAATTAACGATAAGAGCCAGCTTTAAACACGACTGTACTCGGCTTTGTAAAGCGTACTACATGTATAAATAACTTAACAGAAAATAGAAGCACAGAAATAAACACTTCTTGAAACTAAAAATTAAAAAAAACTATCATAGTAAATGTATCGCATGAAATGTATTATCACAGTGAAATAACATAGCATAACTCTATTTTTAATTGCCTTCAGCTTGGTAACTTGATTTGACGGTCACGTGATAAATGTGATTGATGTGTACTTCATGAAGGTTACAAACAAATCTCAGTATGACAATGGCAATGACATATCCTCATTGAAATTCAATTTATGATAAATAATTTTTTCTTACTTGAATTTTTATTACAGCTTGCTATGTAGTACTTAACCAGCCAACAAAAAAATGCAGTTTTAAGTATTGATGTATTGAAATACTTTTATATAGTTTAAAATCGCTAATCCTTTATTTCTGATATCATGAGGATTTGCTATTCTTCAATCATGTCACAATAAACATTTCCCTATAAGTTATGACCAGCCTGCTATATGCAACCGTAATCGGGCTGTCAATGACAAAATGTTCCATCGTCACTTCTACTTATTTCTGTATATGTAGCAATAGTCCATTATCAACTCAATATACATGTACTGATTACGTCTCCCAATTATTCGATACTCAAAATCATAATCTAAATACGATCAATTTAAACCTGGACAGGCTACTGACAAATTACTTGATGTTACTACTATTTCAACAATCTTACTTACAGTCAACATTTTGTAAATTATATGGCTGCTATTATGACATTGATAGCAAATATAAACTATCATTTTGGTCGTATTTTGTCAAACATATATTTCATAACGACTGTTGGGTCTTTGTTTTTTATGCTAATAAATTTGACTACGGATTACCTCATCAATACAAAGGTCCACAGCGGATGTGTCCGGTCAATAGGGAATGCAAATTCTTCTTATGCATCTCATTCGCCTGTAAAATTCCTAAGAGTCCGTGTTTTATACTCTTTTCACAGATTCGTTTTGTATGTGTTATTTTCTTCACGTATAGTATTCTAGTTAAGTTAAGTCCCCTTTTCAAGTCGGGATAATTAAAAATAGTAAAATTAAGACCGGAACAGACGGATCAAAATAATAATTCTTTAAAAAGTTTATACATCGAAATATATGGCTTTTGTTGCCTAACAAACTATTATTTTCGCATTTTACTTTCTGTACTTAGGTATATTGTATTCTACACGAACTTTAAAAACACGAATAGATATCTAAAAAGAGTAAAATAAACAATTTTCTTAGATAATTGTCCTTAGAAAAAGGTCACAAAAGAAACAAGAGTGGATATCACAAAAGAACAAGAATGGATATCACAAAAGAACAAGAATGGATATTCACAAAAGGACAAGAATGAATATCACAAAAGAACTAGAATGGATATCACAAAAGAACAGAAATTGATATCACAAAAGAACAAGAATGGATATCTCAAAAGAAAGAAAATGGATACCACAAAAGAACAAGAATGTATAACACAAATGGGAAAGAATGAATATCAAAAATGGGAAAGAATGAATATCAAAAAAGGACAATCTTGAATGGATATTACAAAAGGACAACAATAGATATCCCAAAAGAGCAAGAATGGATATATCAAAAGGACAAAAAAGGATATCACAAAAGAACAAGAATGGATATCAGAAATTAAAAGAACAAGAATTGATATAACAATATCGATTTCAACATTTTTATGAATTACAACGTTAACATGACCTCGGGTTAGTTTTTACTTCATACACTTTCCCCATCCTACACATGTATTCTTCATTTCTACAGAAATCTTAAGCAAAAAAAACTGTTCTGCCTATTTAAACTACTTTTATGACATTTTAAAGCAAAATCTAATGCGTATGTGCAATTAATCATTATAAACAAGACATTTTCGTGTAAGGCCCACTTAGAATGACATATTATGAGAATATTTTCGTCCCTTATTGCTACTTCTTCCTTTACATAACAAACATTATTTGTTCTATAAAACCAAGTGGGGATTAAGCTGAATACAGTTATCTAAATACTTTTTGCTACAAGTAGTGTTTTAGTCAAATTATATCATAACACAAAAGTTCATATCCATTCCAGGGTTTTTCCCCCGATTCATGACATTTTCTTTTAGCCCTTTGTTTACTCGAACAAACAAAAGGCCTATGTGATATCCATTCTTGGTCCTTTGTGATATCCATTCTTGGTCTTTTGTTTACTTGGATCTAGAAAGATATTGATCAAATAAGTAAACATTAACATCGCACAATCTTTATAATTATAGTTTCTCATCAATTAATTCATAATCCTACCTGTTACAAACTTGAGTATGATTATTTTGTAGAAACACTAGTTTTATTAACTTTCAAGATTCTTGCCCTTTTAACTCTTTCTTATCAATAGATACAATTTAAAAGTAGCCAAACAGACCAAGACTGAATAACTCAAAGTTCACACAAATGTGGGACGAATTCAAAACAGTTAATAGTATCAATTTGTGTTTAACGTTTACCGCATGTCTCACTCAAAAGTTTATTAGCCTTGAAAACAAATTATTTCATTGCAAAAATAAAAAAAATGAATAATCCATTAAACGTATAAATTTAACAAATACTTGATGTTAGTTAATACTTACGTATGTGCCACATTTTCTATGAACCAAGAAAACTTAGGGCTACTGTGCTCTGGGACAGTAAGACAAACGCAGCCATAATCCCTTACTTGCAAACGAAAAATAAACCAAAGCAGAAGCTTTTTCTGGACAGAAAATTTATTTCCTATGAAAAATTACTCTACATTTAAGTGTCCCTGCATTACGATCGTTTGTACCAATGACAAACGGGGCAAGCAAAACAATTAATTAAAGGATGACAGCAATTTTATTAAAAAATAAAATAAAACATGCAACAAAATTGCTGGTGTGCAAATTAAATTTCTAAGCAAGCATTTTTGTAAAACATCCTTCTGCTATAACATTTATCTAAAGAATTTTGATTTAACATTTAAAGAAATTTGAGATCATTTTGTCTGATAATAAAGTTGAGGTATGAAGAATTAAAAATATAATAAGGAAGATGATGGGTGTTTTTTTTTTTGTTCTTTAGTACCATTTATAGTTTCATTTGGTTTCATTTTCATACACGTAAATGAGCTGTTATGTCAACAATACTTGGATACAATTAGAAAGGAAACAAATATACTAGTATTTCAAGAAATTTTATTTTAAGTTATGATATAAACAGCCATTACAGAGAAGAACACTGTAATGTGAATTATATTTGTCTGACTATATTACGTATAAAACCTTAATGCAAACAACAAAATAATTAAAATCTTAACTTATTAATATTTATTCCTGCATATCTTACATCCAACAAATCGTCGTAGTATTGTTATCAAAGATTGCATTTACTTTTCCATACAATTAAATATATAAACATTTACTTTGTCAAAAAATTAACATATTTTAATTTAAAAGTGCTTATATTAAACCGCTTAAATCATCTTCATAAGAATTTTACATTATTTTCCCCTATTCAATTACACAAAGTCTGTATAAAAGTTAAATATAGGCTAAAGATAAAAGAAATGTCAATATTATAAACAGTACATCCTTACATTGTCTTAAGCAAATACGTTACCGTTGCTTTAAAGTATACATAAAGTATATGTGCTAGTTTTTGATATTGAATACTGTTCGTTATCTCTATGTCCTTTATCATAGGGTAGTGTTCAAAAATGTGTTATGTATACCAATTGATAGGCCTTTGTTTTTATACTATGTTTTATGCTAAATTTGACAATATCTAATGTTCCCTCTACCTGACCATACAAAGGGCTCACGATGAGTGTGACCAGTCAACAGGGGATGCTTACTCCTCCAAGGTACCTGATCCATCTCTGGAATTTCCAGTGATCCTTTTTTTAACATTTACAGATTTGTATTCATTGTACCTTTTTTAAAGATCGATCAATGTTCGTTATCATCACCTTTATCGTTCAAAGGAACTATGGATAAAGCTACAAAAATAAAGCACACTTTGTGAAATTGTAAGAATGAACGTAAACAATCTTACTATGTTATTGTTCTCACTTCCGAATTACCAAAAACAACAATAATCCTTTTTTCATGTTTTCATTCTTCTCAGTATCAAATCAATTATATATGTAAATATTTATCATGTAACCAAAAATGATAATTAAACTCTAGTTAGCTTATCAAAATAACGAAAATATCCTAAAAAACTGTAGAAAGATTGATGAACTATTGCTACCTTTAGTGTAAAGAAATTATAAGCATGTCTCATGCTTCACAAGAGCTGTGATAGAAAAAATGAAATCATCAAAGCTTGCAATGAAAGTTAAAAGTTTTCACATCAGATGCCAGTCAGACTGACAAGCCAAGCCAGTGAAATTGGGTGGTATATCCGTTAAGTGGTTAAGCAAAGCTTTAAAAAAAACCACAATATCATATTTTGTAGCAAATCTGATGCACTGGTTTCTCAATGTAAGCTAAATTAAGAAATACTATTGATGGCTTCAAAATTATTACAATATCTTTTTCTCTTGGAAGTCGGTCATTTACAGAATTGATATTGCTCACAGATTAATGATTATTTTTTTGTTGTTCATCCATTTGTTGGAATAGTGTGTGTGGCTATGATCTTAATCTATCATAAATCTGAAGGGAATATTATCTCATGCTTAGTTTTTTTTTCTACTTGTCTTTTGTTTCTTAAAAGTAAAAAATCTTTTTTTCCCCCAAAACCAGATACATTCATGTATAACCTTTCTGGATGTATATTTTTGATTTATCTGGAATTTTTTTTACATTTGCAGATTAGTAAGTTATTGATAAAACATGATTTGAAATACATATTAAGTACTATATATTTCAAATGCTTGGATAAGTATCAAAGAACTGGCATCAGATTTTCACATGCATGAATTAAATAAACTTATGGCCACCAGAGTTTGGATTTTGGTTTTATGATACGTCACAAAATTAAATTTTAGCGCTGTAAGAAGACAATAATACATCCGGGTTATTAAGGGCTTGCTACTGAATACACGGACGCCTGGAAATTTGAGAGGAGCCCAGGAGGAGTACTCAGTAAACATCCCCTGTTGTCACACCCGCCGTGAGTCTTATGTATTGATCAGGTAGATGGAACCTTCCGTAGTTAAATTCAGAATAAAGACAAAGGCCTGACAACTGGTATGAAACAACGAAACAACGACGCGGTTATATTTGCTAACAAGGTCATTATAGCGGACCATAGAATTTATGAAATGCTGACTTTAAACGAGGTTGTTGAAATCCCTGTAACATGAATTTATCAGTGAGTAACCGAACGCCTCGTTTTGATAATTGATATTACCAAACTCTTTAGTAGCGAATAAGTTAGGAGACCTAAACATCATCAGCAGTTAGAAGTGGAATATTACTGCTCAAGTAAGACAAGCTAACGATGGAAAAGTTGAGGTCTTCTCGTTCGCCATACATTATCGTCACATCCAAATATGAGACAGAATTGGCAGACGTTGTAATGTATTTTATATCAAAGTCACTGGGATATAAGTCTACATTAGTCTACATATAAATGAAAATTACTATAAGTTAATAAAAGATTGATGATATATCTGATTGATTGATTGATTGATTGTGTGTTGTTTATTGTCCTTCTCGAGTATTTTTACTCATGTATGGAGTTTTGTCTGAAATTGTACCTGAAATTATAAGATATTACGAGAGAAAGTAAAACAAGAAGATAGAAAAGACAACATATGATTCAGCAGATAGTGTGAAATGTTTGTTTAAAGATATTGTGAATGTTTTTATGCAATTTGTAAGGATTTTAAAATTGCATTTATCAGATAAGCTGAATTATTTTTATACGATATTTTTATTTGCGACATATAGTCGTGTAACAAATTACACTCAGTCTTTTTATGCCATTCTTGACAACATCATGTAATGTAAATATAAGCAATAAACAGCATTATTCAATGTTGGCATATTCCATAATGCGTGCTATTTATTCCTTAAATAAAATAGCTTTCAAAGGTATGGAAGCGTATTAATGTCATTAATTATATTTGAAGGACTATAAAATGGGAAAACCCAATATTAAAGTTAGAAAGACAATTTTTAAGTTGCAAATACCAAATTAAAAGCTGGAAATGCCAAAATCAAATTTTGAAAAAGCAAGAATAAACTTAGAATTATCAGCTTTAAAGGTTGGCAATATCATATTTAAAGTCCAAATAAAAACTTATTTTTTTATCTTTAACTTGATATAATACTGAGTATTACATGGCACCAATAAGCTTCCGTAGAAAGAGGATCAATAGTTCCATTAAAAACATCGTGTAAAATTGTGTATCAGGTTTTCATAATAATTGGATTTAAATGCTAGAATATCTTCAAATTAAAAACTGGAGGAATTGTTTTCTACATCTTTACTATTGTGTTTTGCTACAGTTTTGTACTATTTTATACGTTTGATCAATAAATAAACAAAATTGTCATTATTTTTGTTTTGTGTTTGTTTTTTTCTTTCTTTTCTTTTATATTTTCTGTATTTTTAAGCAAGTATTTAATTATATTTTAATCAAACAGAGAGCTAATAATGAGATTAGCAATTGTATTTCCAGTGTCTCGCGTCAAATGTTCCACAAAACCAAAGATTCATGTCAGTTAAAGGTGATCCAGGAATACTTATACTGGCTGCTTGTTTACTATGGTAAAAGCCAAAAAATGTTAAAGAACATAACGATATTTTCTTAGTGAAAATCAGGAGATCTACAATAAACCCTTATGTTGTAACAAAGAGTTTTGTCCCGAGTATGGAGGTACCCAAATGACGTTTTTATAGTACAAACAATCTGTTTCTGTCATGTATAAAAATAATTGACTTTTGTGTTCATGTCTTTAAAATATGGTCCTCTTTGTTCATTTACATACTCCGGCAACGTGTGTTTTAAACGGTGGTATATTGGTGGGACTTTTTTACGTCTTACCTATGTAAATTAAGAATAATTATATGTCCTATTAATGTTTTAAGAGTTGTCTGTTAATAAGAGTTGTCGTTCTATCGGGGTTTATTTTCATCGCTATGTTTGAATGGTGGTGAACGGGAATATGCTTTCTGTACATCAGCAGAATTTACAGAAAATAAACTAGTAGCAACTCAGTTTTAAAAATACGAACATTGCGTATAACTTTATGTAAAATGCACAATTTTAATGAAATATCGGAGATTTAATTAAAGCTATGTCAAATTGTAAAATTAAGTGCCTCATTTTTCTGTATTTCAGTGCCTGAATAAGTTTAAAACTAAAGTCCTAATACTAGTATTTTCTTTTGATTTTTATTTACGATATCCATTCAATGAGGCATTCTTTGGCAAAATTCTACGGGAGGACCTTAAAAATAAACTCTTGAAATAATAATAAATGGTGGATGATTTGACAATGCTGCCCAGACCTTCTTCTCTTTGTACATAATTTAATCCCTATAGGTTATAAAATGGTCATGATTATTTATCAATGATATGAATTAGAGTCCTTAAAATTATCCCTAACACAAAATGTACTAGAGGTAGGTGAGCAATGAGCTCACTAAATGATACCCTCCCCCCCGCCTCCCTTATGATAATATACTCTTCAAAAAAAGAAATGCACGCATAGTAGGAACAATGCCCTGAAAAATGTATGATAGTTTTGTCATACCTTTTATTTTTATATGGATATGATGTATTCGAGTGAAATGCGTGATTTTTTTTATGCAATTGTTAACTTTGCAGCTATTCTACAAGTCTCACAGACAAAAAGACCTGATTTTGCAAAATGTCCCCCAAAATTTTTATCTTAATTTTCATTTGTTGAATTCTGGTGCAATTACTTCAGGTACAAAGGGGCTATCAAAAGCGGGGGTTCTCGAAATTTTGAATCTGGTTTTATCTAAAAAATGACGCTTCCTAAAAACGCTGCATCTGAATGTTGCATGGCACAAAAAGGAAAATGGGTGACTGGAAGCAGGGGTACAATTGCAAGAGGTTTTAATGTTACGCACAGCGCCATATCTAACCTATAAAACATGAACCATTAACATCGAACACCCAGTGTTCGCAAAAAAATATGGTAGACTACGTGTGACATCAGCAGCACAGCATCACTACAGAGGATTACGTAAATTGCATGAATGTAATGCAATGACGTCATCTAAAGCATTAGCTTCCCCTGAATTGCACAGATCATCTAACAAGACCGTTTTCAGTTTACTACGGATTATTGCAAGAGGATTATTCATGCCTTTGTTCTGACCCCACAACACCCCAAATATCGACCTCAAAGATCTCAGATCAATAGAGTATGACCACAGCATCACTGCGGAACATTTTGGTTAAGCTACTAGTTCAGAATGTTATCTGAAAGTCTCTTATAAGTTTAAGAGTGCTAATGCTTTGTTATGAATGTTTGACAGATAACTGCCTCCAGGACGTTAAAAAAGTTGTTGGTAGTAGTGTAATGATATGGAAAACGGTATTATAAGAAAGTAAGATTGATTTGGCTCGAATGCAATGGACTTTGATGGAAAAAGGTACTCTAACCATGTTCTACCTACACATGCCCATTCAATTTTGCAGCATCCTAGAGCTGTATTGCAATCTAACAAAACACAGCCACATACGGCTCGTTTGACACTCCAATTCTTGCAAAGCAAAGGAACCTGTTTCTGTCACAGTCATCTAAATCGCTAGATTTAATCCAAATTAAGAAGCATTGAACAAAATGGTTTGACATGATTTGCCGAAGACAAACGCATCCCCAGACTCTGCAAAAGCTGACCAAAGCTCTACATTTGGAGTGGGAGAGTATTCCTATACAGTTTATATTACACACATTTGCTTCCATTAGATGCCGTTTGTGGCTATCATTTGTGTCTGTGGGGGCATACTAGATGTTGGTCTTAAATGGCTTAAACTTACTATAATTTTAAAATTGTTGAGTAATTATGACATTTAGGTAGTATTCCTGTTGCTTACCACATTTCTGTTTTATAAATGCATCATTTACTAAATAATCTTTATGTTCAATGTGTCACTAAAATTCTACTATGCGTTTCTTTTTTTGAAGAGTATAATAGCAGTGTCCATGTTTTCCTATGGGAAACCCAAAATATGTGTCGGATCAAAAAGCAAAATAGAAGGTGCACAATGGCATTTTGTAATAAAGATTCTCTAAAAGTCTCATCAAATTTCATTCAGCGGTATAAGAGGAATTGCGGATAAGAGATGGGTACCCCAAATTAAGCGTAACAGACGGACTTATAGACAGACGGACGAACATCCCGATTACTATATACCCTCCCGCTTTTCAAGCGGGGGAATATAAATTGTTGTTAAGAAAAAAATTGCACAAGTAAAAACATGTGATAAAATATTTTTGATGAATTTCCTCGTGTAATTAACATTTTTATTATTCTCTTTAATCAACTTATGACTTACTCTTACAAGTCAGCAGCAAATACCATTTTTAATGGCAAGTTTGTATTTATGTTTTGACTTTTAAATAACATTTTAATGATAATGTCTATAATGAACAAGTGTTCCTTGCGCCAATGCATGTACCGCGCTTTTGCGTCTGTGATTACACTGTATATGTAATTAAAAAAGATGATGATAAACCGTAAGGAATGAAAATGTTTTCAAAGCGGAAAAAAACCAACGCAAAAAAGAAACTGAAGAGAAAATAAATATGAAAGACAAAAAGTAAAAAAAAATATTTTTCATGCAGTTCTTTCATACATGCAAGTTCTTAAAATAATTATTTTCTACCTCTACCAGAGGAAAAAACTGTAGCCAAACTATTTCCTTTTCTGCGAGATCTGAATTTAGTTCTGATATAGATCTGATATACTGATATATACTTAAATCTAATATATACTTCCATTTATCATCGAGTCATGTCTTTTTAACTTAAACTGCAACAATTTTTACATTCTTTTATTTTAAATGAATAAATTGAAATTATGGAAAAATCAGTTTGAGTTCAAAAATTTAAAAATTAGATGATATACATGTATTTTAATTACTATTTTTTTTTTTAAAAATTATTGCTCAGTACAGCACGTTAAAAAATTTGCAAAGTAGTATACATAGGATAGAAAATAAATGAAATTCAATTAACATAAAGACCTTTCTTTTGATGGAAAATTTTAAGATAAGAAGACATGAGCTGATGATAAATGGAAGTATATACAATGCAAAAATATATAATTTGTAACAATAGTTGTGTGACAAAACATTACTCATGGTGTAATTAACTAAATCTTTTGACCTTGTTTGCAGCTTACGAAAAATGTACCACATTAAATATAAATGTTTTCTTAGTATTCCACCACAGAAATTAATATTGTTTTATAATATATACCTAACAGTGTTTTAGTGTCATTTTTAATAAAAATTCACCGCAAACACAGTCCAAATTAACCTCTCCTTAGAATATGTCAAAGATTTCAAAAAGCAAACTTCTACACAACAAAGAATAGGCAGGGTTTGTCATTAAGCCACCACAGTTTTAGTGAAGATTAAGTCGAATTCAATATTTTGCATAATATTAAAAGTTATTCGGAATACACTTATTCTGAACAGTTTATTCAGCAAAAATATTGTATAATTACTTAATCGGGAATGATACAGTTCCCAACAATAAATGTAGCCCTTTACTCTACTAAAAGCTTCTATAACGACTTCTGCCGTTAGACCTAATTCATATTACATGTACTTATCTATATTTGAATTTTTATAAGTGCCAATATCTTTTTTAATAAACACCCTATTAAGTTACTATAAAATCTACTTTATGACAAAAATTTAGAATTGAATTACTTTGAAAAACGGTCAAATTTTAGACTCGAAATTAAGGCATAAAAAGGAAAAGTAATATTCATTTACTTTTTTTGAAGCTGGAATTTCTGGTCTAAAATTTGACCGTTTTTCTTTAAAGTAAACCAATTTTCCATTTTGTCATTCAATAAATGCATGCTTCCTCGGCTTAAATTGTTTAAAGAATATAAGTAAATGAAAAATTAATTTCAAAATCAAGTCCATTAAACACATAAAGTTCATCCTTTAGCTCTTTACATTTGTTTGAACTTCACGATCTCATCAAGAGGTCAATCAGGCCTCAGATAAAGAAATGTCTTCGTTACTGTTTTCTAGGATGACACAATACTATCCTAAGTTCGAGTTGAGCTTCATTAAGAAATTAACTTCAGGCATTTTGCACCAAATGCCAGATTTTCTACCCCTGACTTACATGTACTTATTCCTGTTTACTCATTGGAGGCATTGGGCCACAACCACATTTCACAAGCAGATTCTGTTTGGGGGACTGCATTCTTCAACTGTGCTGTAATAAATCCTGACTCTCTTGTTTCTGCTTCTATGGATATTTTCCAAGTTTGCCTGAGTCTCTCAACTTTTATACACTTTACCTTACTTTTTCACTTGATCGAATGGTAATACTTGGTAGTTTTTGCGACATGAAAGATTTCCAAAATATTCATTATTCATTTCATATACTACAGCAATATATCATGCTCCCCTCAGAAGTCAGAACAGAGCTCATTAGAATGGAAGATAAATTTTATAGAAATATGGTTCATGGCGTTCGCAACTTGTTCAAATGACAGAAAATCCTTGTCAACAGTATAAATGAACACATCCAATGCATAAATTACTCGTGTAACTGAGTACAAAAACGGGCCTAAGTAACAATCTAAAGTGTTTTAATTGTATATTCAATTAATTGTTTTTATTATAAATAAAATTAATTTCATAAAAAAAAAGTAAGCAATAAAACAAAGCAAACATTTGTGCATTAGTAAGAGTGGAAACAAAACTTCTCTGTTGTCAATGATCAGGGTGAAGATAACAACAGTGATCGATCTAAAAAAAAAATTAAAACAGTACAAATCGGTGAACAAGGCATAAAATTCCAGTGGTGGGAATAGGTACCTATGAGGGTAGAAGCATCCCCGACCTTTGGGCGTCTTTTGTATTAATCAGGGGTAGCTGAAGTGATTCGTAGCTAAAATTAGTTTTTTAAAAAAAAAGCCGAACTATTAAAAAATATGTTAGTTTAATCAAATACGACCCAGTGATTGTTTTACTACAAGGTCATATTGAACGACCGTAGATTTTATTAAAAGGTTGACTTGACATGAGGTAGTTGGAATTTTTGAAATGATCAACTTTCAGTAGTATGTCTCGGTTTAAAATTGATCGTGCTCAGAACATGTGCTCGATAGTGTGGAATAAGTTGGGAGACATAAACACCATAAGTTAGTGAAAGTGGAATATTTTACATGAATGAATAAAAATTAATGATGGAAAAAATATTATACAATTTAGTTGTTAGTTAGCCCTTTGAAACTATCAACAATAAAACACCCAAATATAAAATTGATATGTTGTGGTTGACACAGTGTTGTCTAAAATTTCGATAATACTGGAATATCCAGTCATTCATGTATAAAAAGATGTCACTTTTTTCATTAATAAAACGTTGTCAATATAAACTAGAGGCACTGTGAGCAATGAGTCCCCATATGATTGTTAAGTCCATGTTTTGCTCTATGAGACCCGAAAAAAGTGCCAGATGAGAAAGTAAAATAGGAGGTGCATAATAAAATTAAGTGATAAAGAATCTGTGAAAGTATTATTTAATCTTTTTCAGTGGTATAGGAGTAGCTGCGGGCAAAAGATGAGTACCCTTCAATATTATAGAAAGAATGGCATACAAAATCCATGTTTTGCTATGGGAAACCCAAAATATGTGGGCGATCAAAACATTAAATAGAAAGTGCAGAATGGCACTATGTAACAAAGATTCTGTGAAAGTCTAATAAAATTTCATTCATTGGTATGAGGAATTGCGGATAACAGATGAATACCCCAAAGCGTAACAGACGGACGTGCGGACGGTTATCCCAATCACTATTTTCTAGTACCCTTCCACTTTTCAAGCGAGGGGTTATAACGGGGGTATATGTACAGACCTGAGGTCACTTCATGATACACCCCACTTCTCATATGATTATAATGGCAAAGTCCGTATTTTGCTGTGGAATTATCATTAAATTTTATTTAGTGGTATAGGAGGAGTTGTGGATAAGAGATGGGTACCCTTCAATATAATACTAGTAGAAAGCATGGCAGTGACCATGTTTTGATATGGGAAACCCGAATTTTGTGTAAGATCAAAAAGTAAAAAAATATGAGGGTGCACAATGACACTATGTTACTAAGAATCTGTGAAAGTCTCGTTAGTTCTTTTTCCATGCAGTGGTATAAGAGGAGCTGCGGGTAAGAGGTGGATACCCTAAAGCGTAACAGACGGAAGGGCGTACAGACATCCCGATTACTATATATTACCCTCCCATTTTTCAAGCGGGGGGATATAAACAGATTTTAAATACAGGAACATAATAAATGTACATCAAAATTTCAATAGATTTTTGAAATAATTGGTATCTAAAGACTACGCGTCGGTAGTCCAGTGGTTAAGGTGCCGGACTCCAAACCGAAAGGTTGTGAGTTCGAATCCTGGCCGCGACAAGCCGACGCTGTGTCTTTGGGAAAGGCACTTTACACGAATTTCCTCACTCCACCCAAGTGTAAAAGGGTACCTGGCTATAGACAGTGAAAGATATTGTCAGAATGTTAGTGTTCTAGCGCTGATAACGGCAGCTTGCACTGAAAAAGATTCTGGATTGTTAAGGTCTGCTGGGGTAATAATGTATTGTAAAGCGCTTTGAGTAGCATTTATGCTAGAAAAGCGCTATATAAAAGCAATCATTATTATTATTACAAAAATATTGCCAGTGAGGAACACCAGCATTCATACTAGTATATGATATATGCTAAAATCTTTATTCTTGTATAAGTTGTGCCTTTTCAGTGACTACTTAATGGTATGTTTCTGGTAAGCACATTTCTAAACTAAATATAGGCCTTTGCGAAATGTATACTTGATCCATCAAATTGAAAAAGAACTTTTCACGATTCTGTAGTCTGAGGTAATGGCAAAACATGGTGGAAGAACATATTTTCATACCTTGAAAATTGGGAGCGTATAAAGTGTCTGCCCGTCCGTAAATCTGTCTGTACATCCACCCGACCGTCAGTACGCTTTGTGGTACCCAGCTCTTATCCGCAACTCCTCTTTTACCTCTGAATGAAATTTTATGAGACTTTCACAGATTTCTTTGCTATATAGTCCCATTGTGCACCCCCTATTTTACTTTTTGATCTGACAAATATTTTTTTGTTTTTCCAGAGCAAAACATGGACATTGCAATTCTTTCTATAATATTGTAGGGTGCTTATCTCTTATCCGTAACTCCTCCTATATCACTGAATACAATTCAATGATACTTCCACAGATTCATTAATATATAGCATTGTGCACCTCCTACTTTACCTTTGGATCTGACACCTATTTTCGGTCTCCCAGAACAAATCATGGACTTTGCCATTATAACCATATGGGAGGTGGGGGTATCATTTAAGTGAGCTCATTGTTGCTCACAGTACTTCTAGTTTGAATTGCTATCGTTTATATCTAACTTTAGTTAAAGTTCGATGAAAAATTGTCAACACAATATTTCCAACTGCTCTAAACGCAAAGTGTGAAAGTCGAAAGGTCGGAAGGATAGAAAAATGAAAGGATGGAAGGTCTATGGACATGACAAACATTATGTATGCCCCGAAAATTAATATTCACGGGGTGGTGGTGGGATAAACATAAATTTATTTATATACATATTCCATTAAAATTTTGAGAGAATGAACTTCTACTATACATAAATAGAAGTTCGTGAGTTTTGCTGTTTCTCAAAACAAAAGATGTCACTACTATTGCATTTCAAATGTACAATTTTTACCCAGTACGCCCTGTACTATAGGAATAATGTACACATATTTCTTTTGAAAACGTAAGGTATTTTTTTCATAATGGGAGTTTTAAAATGTTGAAGATGTCGACATAAGGCTCAAAGTTTTTAATTCTTTAAAAACATATGGTGTAGATGTATTCAAACTAATGATCTTAGCATCATTCGGCTTCTTCAATTTATAACGGGATTAAAAAATTACGCCACCTCATTAGTGTCATGTTAGTATAATATATTTCCCATGTTTGTGTAGTAAAAAATAACAACAAAATTTATGTAAACTTTGTTGTTGTTGTGACAAGGTAAGGACTTTACAAAAAAATGACACAATTCCTCCGATTGACTTCTCTAATTTTCTTTCTTCAAAAGTTTTATATAAGTATTAAGCAATTTTTCCCAGTTTAATCCCATAAAAGGTATAAAATATCTTGCATATAATGTTTAAGCAGGAATTTTGCCAATGATTTAATTTGGGCATTTAAGTGAGTTTCTTCATGTGTTCTTAGATCACAAAAATTCAATATTGCTATCAATTAAATCCGCATCAGAAGTAACTGTTATTATACCTCGTGTTTGTAAATCGGAATGCCGTCCGTCTGTCACGCTTTGGGGTATCCATCTGTTATCCGGAACTCCTCCAATACGACTGAATAAAATTTAATGATATTTTTATACCTATAATAAGAGCAATTGAAATTTCCACATTTATTGACATAATCAAAACATAAGGAAAAACAAAAACAATTTTATCATCCATTTCATTTACACAAGACACCTTTGCCTTCTCGTGGGCTACTCACATATAGAAAAAATAAAAATAACTTCCTGGGTTGACACCGTCAGGAATTTATAGCTAAAACTGTAACCATAGAAACCTGGGTTGACACCATCAGGTTGAGTATGAGGGTACCCGGGTTGACTACATCGGGTTCTAATGAATGGAACCTGGGTTGACACCGTCAGGTTGTGTATGAGGGTACCCGGGTTGACACCATCGGGTTCTAATGAATGGAACCTGGGTTGACACCGTCAGGCTTAAATTTTGAGATACTTGGGATAATTTTGAGATACCTGGGTTGACACCATCAGGTTTACATTAAATGACCCGGGTTGACACCATCGGGTAGTTATAATTAATTACATAATGCAGAAAAAGTTTATCTGAAATTGGGGGAAAACAGGCAAAAATTAATCTGAATGGGGGAAAAACAGGCAGTTGAACATGGATACATCAAAATTTGCGAGAGCCCCAATGATGGTATATACATGTATAATTAAAACATTTTTGAAACATAATATTAAGACAGGTGCAGTATGGGGAAGGTGGGTGGAATAACAAAAAACACAGAGCATGTACATCCAGCTGAAGTTAAAACAAAGGAATGATGATGTTACATGAAATTTGATGCGGATTAGTTTGGGGGTCACGTGGCTACAGACCCCCCGGGATCTTCCTGGGGCCCGTTTTACAAAAGGACTTACGACTTAAGACCAAATTTAATTCTTCATATATCTTTTTAATTAACATTATATCGAAAAAAAAAATTAAACCTTTTAAAAGGAATGTACATGTAGTAAGATATTTTTACACAAACAATTTCAGAGAGAACTATTCATTTTGCGAAATTTTACAATCATATGAAGTTTTTGGTCTTAGTCGTAAGTTCTTTTGTAAAACGGGCCCCTGTCCCTCACACTATGCATTACCTAATATGGACATGAAATACTGGTTCCTAAGACAGCTAATCAAATCTCTCTAAAATAGTTTCTTTGTCTAAGTATCAAACAATGATTGTTTTTACAAATTCGATTAGATTTACAACACTTTAACCAAAATTACACTGCAATTCTTCTAAATGGATTCACCCAATAAATGTTAGATCAGTAGTTCAATAACTAACAAAATGTATAGGGGTAAAATTAGGTACACATGAAAAACTTGAAAGATATGTATAAACAAAATTTTTTCTTACATAAAAAATATCATTTCAAAGATTCTTTATTACATAATGCCATTGTGAACCTTCTATTTTACTTTTTGATCTGACACTTATTTCAGTCTTCCAGAACAAAACATGGTCTTTGCCATTATAATTATATGGGAGGGGGGGGGGG
>PRKT01000228.1:55035-94346 GCA_003671525.1 Saccostrea glomerata | reverse complement strand
CCCCCCCCCCCCCCGCTAGAAAAGCGGAAGGTTGTATAGTAATCAGGATGTCCGTCCGTCCGTCCGTTTATTTGTTATGCTTTCGTGTACCCATCTCTTATCCGGAACTCCTCTCATAGCACTACATGAAATTTGATGAGACTTGATGAATCTTTACTACATATTGACATTGTGCACCTCCTATTTTACGTTTTGATCCGACACATATTTTGGGTTTCCCACAGCAAAACATGGACACTGCCATTAAATTCATGTGGAAGGCGGGCGGGGTATCATTTAGTGAGCTCATTGCTCACAGTACCTCTAGTTTTCTTTATAAGTTGGGATAGGGTGGTGTTAGTCCTTTTGGTCATTTTTTTTTTAATTTTAAGCCCCTTATCCAGAGTTTGGATTTAGGGTAGGGGCTTAGATGAAATCTTAACCTTTTCTATTCATATTACAGGCACCTGACGTTAGACATTTTTTCTTATCAAGAAATTATCCCCTAGTAATTAGATAATGTTATTTTTTTCGTAAGAAAAATGTTTGTGACTCCTATATGTTCATTGACTAAAAAGCTTCACGTATATATGACGTGAGTAAAGAATCGTCACTAGACTTAAGCTGAAATTTAATGAAACTTTCATCACAGAATCTTTCTGTAACATAGTGCCACTGTGCACCTTCCATTTTATATTTTGATCTGACAAATATTTTGGGTTGCCAATGGTAAAACATGGACAATGCCATTTTTTTTCTATAATACTGAAGGGTACCTATCTCTTATCCGTAACTTCTCCTAAACCGCTGAATAAAATTTAATGATATTTTCAAAGATTCTTTATTACATAATGCCATTGTGAACCTTCTATTTACTTTTTGATCTGACACTTATTTCAGTCTCCCAGAGCAAAACATGGACTTTGCCATTATAATCATATGGAAGGTGGGGTATCATTTAGTAAGCTCAATGCTCAGAGTATCGCTAGTTTTTGTTATGCATAAAAGACAATATTTTCAACTTTTATACAACAAATAAATTTCCCAATTCCAATACTTTTAAGCATTGCACAATGTTGGCCTTTATTCAGTTGAATTGAAAAAGAAAAACTTCATGGAGATCAACTCACATGATCTCTGACCTATGTGAAACTGATACCCCTTTGTAATTATATTGAATACATTTCCAAGCTCTTAATTTGTAATTTTCTATCTATAGGAGCTCTGATAGAATGGAAAGACAATGTCCTTCATGTAAATAATGACTTTTGTACTGTAAATCACTTTTTATTTGTGAGAACTTTATTTTCACGAAATTATGCGAGAGTGTGCTCCCTAAAACATGATTCTGGCATATATTTGTATATGACAATCTCACAAAGATAAGGTTTTGCAAAAATTTAGTGATCTACAGTATTTGGATAAAAGAAAACATCAACTTTTCCCTTAAGTTGTTCGTTTATTTCAATCAAATTCTCTTCTCAGCGGATTAGTGTTATTTCAGGAGTTTAAGAAATTTCATAATCATTAAAAAGTTAATTGAGAGGTTTTGCAAACCAAAGTATATGTACTTGTAGCAGGTAAAATATGTGCATTAAAACATTGCACTTGAAAATGATAATAGCAAACTTGTAGCATATTTCATTTCTACAATATTTAGAGTAAGTACTGATATATGTATAGGTATCTTAATGGTTTTTACAGCAAAATATCATTATATTAAGGATTCAAATTCTTTTTTTAAAATATTGCATATAATCATTGAAAAATAATGATGTAAATTAAAATTGTAAGTGAATAAATTTTAAAGCATTTCCAAATACACACAGCATACTTGTATTTCTGACTGCGGTCACTTTTACCATGCACATACATGTCTGGTCTGCGAAACCTCTCCAATATCTCTGATTTTGCATGGTTTATAATCACTCAGAAAGATACCAACAGTTAATTGCAAAATGACATCTCACAAAGTAAAAGTTAATCAGAGTAAAAGAACAGCACTAAAACCAAAGTTCATCACATATGCTGCCTCCAAAGTTTATCCTAACACAATGTGTCTGCAATCAAGCTGCATGAGCCATGAACCATATCAATTTTCAACTTGTATCAGCCTTTCTCTTTCTTTGGCTCTTTTCTGGTGTTCTTGAGTACAGAACCTCTTCTGGAATTGGAAAAAAAAAAGGAAATTGTATTACAATACATCGGAAGTAGAACACAAATTGACTGATAAAATAATTTTTTTTTTGAATTAGTTTTAGTATTTTTATACAAAATTCATTTTAGAATAAAGGCTAGCAATACAAAACAATGTCAATATGATTGATATTATAAATTGCAAATAAGAGGCTAGATTTCTATGCCCAGTTCCCTATTGACACCTCCTTGATTAGAGACATTCTAACAGAAATGAATAATTAACATAAAATTCTTTGACTAAAGTCAATGATTAATCAAAATGCCCTTTACATGCTACTCCCATGGTAAAAGAAATTTAAGAAATATTACATACCTTTTATATCTTACTCTACATTAGATCATTAGAAAATGTTTACTCTTGATGCAACATATTTGAATTAGGTTTCTGCAAAATTCTTAAATCAGTAGAGAATGTCTCCATTTAAAGCTTTTTGTAAGAATTAAATTCAAGGTCACGGTGACCTTTGTGTAGTATGGGTGGGACACACCTTCTATCTAAGATTAGATGCATAGTTTGGCAACTCCAGCTTTATAGATAAACTTGGTTTTACCTTATCTTTATTTAAAGTCAACAATGACCTAGTTTGAATATGTAACACATCATCTATCCTAGATGTACCAGCTGACAAAATCTGATTATTTAACGCCTCATAATGAGGCAGACATGAGTAAGCTAAAAGATGGACAGATAGACAGACTGATGTATGGACTTTGAAATCTTAATCCAACTAAATTTTTAAAAAACATAGTAACCTTTTCTTGGACTCCTGGGGGTTCTTCTGATATCATGTGGCCAAGGTTTTTTACAGCTTTGCTTGGGACATTTAGGATTTTCTTCTCTCTCAAACAATTTGCTTGAACAGTGAAAATGAAGTTTTGTACCACAGAATGGACAGGTTTGTCCCTGAAATGTAAAAGAAATTTTTTTTAAGAATTCTTTTAGAAAATGAGAAGTTTATCAAGTTTTCTAGGCAACAAAATTTCACAGAATACAAAATCTTAAAGACTTTCTTCAGTTTAATATTTTTTTAGACTGACCTTTAGACAGAGTTTCTTACAAATATTGCACTTCTCCACGTCCTCGGAAATTCTGAGAATCAAAATATCTTAACTTTCTGGTAAATTAATAATACTGAACATATAAGTCTGCATTCAGAAGAATTTAACATGATTAAGTAAAATGTTGACGTATCATACGTCAATCATACGTCATCGCGGCAAAATGTCAAACATAAAACCTTTCTGTAGTTCCAATACAATTTGCACTTCAAATGGCAATAAATTCTATATGTCATAAGTGTATTTTAACGTTGAGTTTACTCTGATTTTTTTTTCTTTGAAAGCCATGGAGATACAAGAAATGATAGTATGTATCAACAAACCTGTAAGGTAGAACCTTCGCGAGCCCCACATGAATGTCGCCGAGATCCCGTTTCTTCTTCATCCAAAGATTATATAAATCTCCTAACTAAATTTTTTTCAGCAAAGTTGCATTCTAATTTCAAGCCCTATTTTTGGTTTTGTTTTTCGTTTTTGGTCGACTTTGTCAATGTAGCAGGCCTACTGGGCTTCCCTCTCGTTACCATGCTGTTTTGTTTATGAAAACTATACACATGCTCGATAGCATGGAATGTAGAATTTCGAACACGTTGCGATGTATATATTTATGGACCATAAATAATTATTAATTTTAATGAAATAATCAGAATTATTTACTTATGAAATTCGTAATTTTCTGAAAGTGTATACAATTATGAGTATGAAAAAAATTCCAAATCCTATAGGAAAACTTTAACAAGTCTGGTTTTGAAGAGATGCGCCATAATGTCACTTTAAATGTGAAGAGAGATGAAAGATGACAGACAACAGAAAGGAATTGTCAATAAAAACACTGTACAGCTCTCTCAAAGGCATAAAAATTGAAAATAGTGATAATGGTACCTATTATAGATATCATATCTATTCCTCTACTTCAGCATGCTAGAGGTTCACGGCGAGATACTTTTGACTTGGCGCCGCGTAACCTCTAGCATCCATTGTAAAAATTCTCGCCGCTGAACCCCCAAGTGGAAATAAATTATTTTATTAAGAAATAAGGCTTTGTATATTAACGAATGGTACGAAATAATAAAATTCTCAATATTTACGATAAAACTTACGCATAAAACACTGTTAACCTCTCGAATTAGCAATAAATCCATTATTTTTTAAATCGAAGCAGAAATTGAAACAAGTCGTCTGTTTAAAATTCGGAAAATCTGACGAAACGAAACTAATGTAATGCAACGAAAATTTCGTTTTCTGACAAGCAATCCGCAAAATTAATGTGAAGTCAAATCGAAAGTACTTCTGGTGACAAATTGGAATAATGACAATTTTCATTAATTAACAATAATGCACGCTGAATAAAATGGATTTTATTATTTCTTGTGACTTTCATACCCCATGCAAACACGTAGGTACCTGAAAATTACTTGTTAACAGTTTATTTCACGCATAATACGTTCTGCCCAAAATCTCCGGCGGAACGAGCTCGTTAGAAAATGGCCTTCGGATGTAAGAGTCCGAGGTATATAAGGAGCGTAGGGACGTTAACCGAGGCTCTTACTTGTAGGAGAACTATTCCTCATGCCTAAGTAGTAAAATACCAATTTTTTAATTCTTGGTAAAACATACTGTACATGTACTTTCTTCAGGTGTAAAAAAGCATTTCTTTATGTTATAGAATTGAGCTATTTTTCATCCTTTTTTTACTTAGTCTAAAGGTTACATGTATCTATGAGATTACCAATCCATAGGAACTCGTCCCATCATCTTCACTGATGCCCTTGCGTATCTGCATGTGTAGAGGCCCAATGTGGTGATTAACAGTTCTTACAAACTCCAACAGTGGGCCTTGAGCTTCTTTCTCATTTTCTGGATATGGTACTGCGAAACGAAAATGAATATTATGAATACACAAATGTAAAGGAATCTTCCCATCAGGAATCATTTGCGAATAATAATCAAATGCATAATATCAATATCAAAAACTCAACATGGAGTAAATTTGACACATAATGAGTTAGATTTAGATTCAAGTTGGCTTGCATAGTAAGAATAATTGAGCTGTGTCAAAATATGCCCTTGGTGCAATTTTGTTGCAATATGTAGCAAACCGGACTAAATCCAACACTGCCATTACATGGAATGAAAATGAACATTACAATCGATATGTAAGGCAATATTAGAAGTTCCATCAATGCTTACTTGAAGAATTTCTTATCTACTGGTAACAGGTGTAAAACTTTTTTATGTCCGCTAAATGAAATTCGCTTATTTTAAAAAAAAATCTTGGCTTTAAAATGACAGATATATTAAGTGCCATAAAGGCCCATAAAGGCATAATGGACTAAAACTGGTAAGAAGTGTTTTTTCATGAAAGAAGGAACAAAAAATTCGTTTTACTATTGTATTTCAGGCAGCATATCTTGAACAGCTGTTTAACTTCTTTAGCATTTAGAATTCCTCTAGACATAAATGACTGTAAAAACAGACGATGTCCATCATTCAACTGGGGTTGTGACATCGTGTAACGTGTAAAGCTGGAAAAAAGAAGAGAGAATAAAATCGAGGAAATTCGAGATTATAATAAAAAAAAACAACAACACACGTTCAATTACTTCTTTATATACAAAAATAGTACTCACTAGATTACTAAATGAGACTAATCGGCATACGCATCTTTTATAAATAGGCCTACCTTGTGTCTTCAACTGAATTGCATTCTTTCCCGCTCTTTTGTCAAACACAAAATTATAATCTCCAAAAAAAGTTCACTGATGTAAGCAACTGTTAATTTATTAAAATTAACCAACCAAATTTACTTTTGGCCATTTGTTTATTTATGAATATTTGTTTTATAACGATAACTTTTGCTATTTACAATGTTTATCTCTTTAGTCATTTAAAACTAAAAAAAAAAAATTTAATAGAGGTTAACTTGTAAAGATGGCGGCCACCAGACACGTGAAATTAAATTCTGGTTGGAAAAACTTTGAAATTTCACCTGATTTGCTTTCTGATAGAGCTTTTGAGTCTTTAATCAGCTGTAAAGTAATAACAGATTATGAAATAATTGACCCCAAAAAGAGGAAGAGGATAAAACCTAAAGAAAACGTAAGAAAACGCAACTTAAAATTAAAGGGAGGTAACTCTATGTGTTGACATAGACATGTACTTCTCAGTAAACGTTTTGTATTCCCTTTTGTATATTAAATTGCAGTTTAAGGTGTATATAGGATATATATAGGTGTATATAGGATAGTTATATATAAAAGGTTGGCCTAGTGTTGGAACATTTATTCAAAGTTTAAGGGACAAGAAAAGGAATGCTTTATGTCTCATTTTTTAATCTTGCCCACTGCTACATTTAGCAACATGCTGTGAGTATTGAACTGGCCGGAGTCCATCAGTCGAGAAAGATTTTTTTCCCACAATCCAAAATTAAAATAAAATACAGCCCATATTATGGCATATATCTAACTTTCAGTAAGATTGGTTATATTCATTTGAGCATTCATAACTTTGAATTCTTTTGTAATTGAGTATACCTTTCCTGTAGGTATGCAGGTACTCACACTAATAAACAAACAAACATTGAATATTCATTAGTGTAAATATTTAAATTTTTTTAACTAAACTGCATTTCATTCATTTAAGGAGTCTGGCAAAACTAAGGAAACCAATGAAAGCAAAATTCATGAAAAGGCGGTGAAAAAGAAGAAATCAAGAAAAGGAAAATCATCCAAAACTGGAAAAGACTATACAACAAGCTCTGTCAGTGACATTGATGTTTCTTCTGAACTTATGAATTTAAACAACAAAGAACACTCTGTCACAGAAAGATCATCAGAAAGACCAACTATGAAAAAGAAACAAAAGTTGAAAACACAAAACAAGCTAGATTCTTGGACTGTGACATCTCAATCAATAGATACAGGCAACACAAAACAAAACAATGATAAGAAAAAGAAACAAAAACCACAGAAAGCTAAGGAGGCTTTTAAAAATGAGGCGATAAAATCAAGTGAATCCAAGGAGAGTACTGGAGAGACAAGGGCAACAAATAAAAAGAGAAAAAGAAAAAAGAAAAACTCTGGTGAATATATATTTCCTTATGTCATTTAACATTTATTAAAGAACAAGCATGTTTTTTCTGTACAATTTATTATTTCTTTAAACCCTAGACAGCTTTAGTTTTATAGTATATTGGAAGAAAACTTTATTATCATCATGAACTTCATTTTCTACAGTTGAAAGTTACTCAAGTGAAAGAAAAAGAATGAAGATGATAAAAGATTCTGATGGAGAGGAAACAGAAGCTGTGGATAATGATGAGCTGATGGGTAATTTATTTCTTCTTATTTATAAAGACATCATTGATTTTCATAGCCCCGTAGTCAGTTTACCAGCCAGGAAAACTTGTAATTATTAGTATATAAACATGTCAACTACCAATCACATGAAACTGAATGGATAAATTTTGTCTGATTTTTCTCTGAAAATACATTGGTAATATGCTAAATTTTTGTATAATATGATTTTTTAATGCAATTAAAATTATTATTTATCATAAGAACAGTGACATCTGAGAGTGCCTATTGGACTAAGCATGAATTTGAAGCAGTTACTTTCTCAAATGCATCATTTGTGACAAAGGTTAATTTTTTTTAGCTCACTTATATTTTACAGAGAAAATGGCAGCATGGAAAAATTTCTTTGTTCCCAAAAAGGTGCTTCAAGCTCTTTATAGAAATAAATTCTTCTCTCCAACTCCAATCCAAGCCATGACCCTCCCCAGTGCCATAAGGGACAGGAAAGATATAGTGGGAGCAGCGGAGACGGTAAGAGTCTCCATTTTCATTTTTAAGAATTTTTTTCTCTATGTCAAAGGAGGATTGAGCTACTCTCTTTTCACAGATATTTTGAAATTTGAAACTACATGTTTTGAGGGTTGTTATAATTAATAGGGAAGTGGAAAAACTCTAGCATTTGGAATCCCAGTTATTCACAACATTCTTGTACGCAAAGAAAAAGAAGCTAAAAGTAACATTTCAAAAGGAGAAAACCCTGATAATGACATTGATACAGATGATGATGATGATGAAGGGAATGAAAAGTCATCTGGATCAGATGAGGATGAAGAAAATTCACCTGATGATGATAGCAAGATAGAAAAGTTAGTTGAAGATGATGACATTTCAGGGGATGATGATGATGATGATGATGAAGAAATGATGTTTGAGGATGAGGACATTTTAGATGATGACGATGCAGAGGATTATGCTAAAAATCAGGATTCAGAACAGGTTTAATGATTATATATTATTAGCTCACCTGAGCTGAAAGCTCAAGTGAGCTTTTCTGATCACCCGTTGTCCGTCGTCCGTCCGTCCGTCTGTAAACTTTTCACATTTTCAACTTCTTCTCAAGAACCACTGGGCCAATTTTAACCAAACTTGGTACAAAGCATCCTTGGGTGAAGGGGAATTTAAATTGTTAAAACCAAGGGCCAAGACCCCTTCCAAGGGGAGATAATCAAGAAAATACAAAAATTGGGTGGGATCATTAAAAAATCTTCTTCTCAAGAACCACTGGGCCAGAAAAGCTGAAACTTATATGAAAGCATCCTGGGGTAGTGTAGATATTAAATTGTTAAAATCATGACCCCCGGGGATAGGGCGGGGCCACAATAGGGAATCCAAGTTTTACATAGAAATATATAGAAAAAGTCTTTAAAAATCTTCTTCTCAAGAACCACTGGGCCAGGAAAGCTGAAACTTACGTGGAAACATGTTTGGGTAGTGTAGATATTAAACTGTTAAAATCATGACCCCCGGGGATAGGGCGGGGCCACAATAGGGAATCCAAGTTTTACATAGAAATATATAGAAAAAGTCTTTAAAAATCTTCTTCTCAAGAACCACTATGCCAGGAAAGCTGAAACTTATGTGGAAGCATCCTTGGGTAGAGTAGATATTAAATTGTTAAAATTATGACCCCCAGGGGTAGGGCGGGGCCACAATAGGGAATCCAAGTTTTACATAGAAATATATGGAAAAAGTCTTTAAAAATCTTCTTCTCAAGAACCACTGGGCCAGGAAAGCTGAAACTTATGTGGAAGCATCTTTGGGTAGTGTAGATATTAAATTGTTAAAATTATGACCCCCGGGGTAGGGCGGGGCCACAAAAGGGAATCCAAGTTTTACATAGATATATATTGAACAAATCTTTAAAAATCTTCCTCTCAAGAACCACTGGGCCAGGAAAGCTGAAACTTATGTGGAAGCATCCTTGGGCAGTGTAGATATTAAATTATTAAAATCATGACCCCCAGGGGTAGGGTGGGGCCACAATAGGGAATCCAAGTTTTACATAGAAATATATATAGATCAAATCTTTAAAAAAGATCTGCATCACCCAAGTTACTCAGGTGAGCGATGTGGCCCATGGGCCTCTTGTATAGTCTTAAACATTCCATATCATTTTCTTCTTCAATATTGAAGTAAGTTGTAATGGTGCAGTATTTATTAGCTTTTCAATTTCAACTCCAATATTTTTTTTCCAGACAGAAGAGTTGGGTTGTATAAAGGTGATTGATGATGCTGACTTCTCTGCACTTGGCTTCCCTAATTCTGGACCAGCTCTGAGAAAGGGCAATAAGTTCCCATTGGCTCTAATCCTCCAGCCAACCAGAGAGCTAGCTATCCAGGTCAAAGATCACCTACAGGTGGCAGCAGCATTCACTGATATCACAGTAAGAAGATTTTCAGTATGAACATATTTCATTACATGTATCAGATTTGTATGAACATGTACATCATAGTAGAATATCTCTCTAATATTGTATCATGACATTTTAAGTTTATGTGTTTTATTGTGTAAGTTTATGTGTTTTATTGTGTACTCTATGACAATTGTCTTAATACATGCACATGTAGTCAGTTAATTTCACATTATTTTTGAATAAGAATATTTGCACAATTTAAAATTTTTTTTGAAAGAAGTTTCAATTCAAGACAATTTAGTGATATCACTTATTTCTTAAGATTGCCCCAATTGTTGGTGGAATGTCAGCTGAGAAACAAAAAAGGATTTTAAAGAAATGTCCAGATATACTGGTAGCCACTCCGGGAAGGTTATGGGAACTCATGGAGCAGGTTTACACCATTCACATTTATCTCATTACATACCAGTATACCTTTGCTGTGCAAAGATACTTTAAAATTCCTGAAATTTTTTGGTGAAAGTGAGAAATAGTTCTGAACTGATAGAGGGCCATCTCTGTATGGATTGTGGAAAAAATCTTAATAACTTTGACATTTAAATGCTTATACATGTACTGTTATACACTACCAGAATCTAAATGCTACTTTCGAAAGATATAGGGAAATGTGATAAATTTTGAAATGCTTGAACCACTTGTTATTTTGTGTGTAGTTGTTAGTGAATGATTTATTTCTTTTGGAAGGATCCATACTTGTCTCGCATTGATGAAGTGGACAGTCTAGTTATAGATGAAGCAGACAGAATGATAGAGAAGGGCCACTTTGAAGAACTGACTCAGATTCTGGCTTTTATTAACAGGTACAGAACATTAAATTTCAATATATAACTGAGAAAAACACAAAGTCCTTCATTGCAAATTAATTAACATAACAAAATTTTCAATTTCTCCTAACGGAATATTGAATTAGGATACATTAATCATTTGCATGTAATCATGAAAACAAACAAAAAATCAAACATGGATGTATATTATGGTGACTATATCTCCTTGATTATTTTTTGTAGAAATGAGAAGAAAAAACACAAGAGACAGACATTTGTATTTTCAGCCACCTTGACCTTGGTTCATGCAGGGCCTCAGCGTTCTGTTCGTAAGAAAATGACTCTCACAGAGGAAAAGAAGTTAGGTGTGTGGAATTGTCCTCTTGATTATTTCATCTTCTATACATGTAGTTATAATCCCCCTTACTGCTGAATGACAGTATTGTTGACTTATTTTTTCTCCAGAAACCCTGATGAGTAAGATCCAGATGAGGGAGAAGCCTAAAGTGATAGACCTGACAAAGAAGATAGGGACAGTGGAGACATTGACAGAGGCCAGAATAAACTGTACCCTGGAGGAGAAGGTAACTCAGACATAGAGACCACAACATTTAATATATCAGCAGTATAATTCTAAATAGACACTTTTAGATCCACTGGTCATAAGCTTATGTGGTAGTAAGGTGTCTGTCATCCATCTTGTCTGTTCTAGCTGTCTGTCAGCCTGTTTGAAACAATTTTCAAAAACACTACTCCTTCTACAGTTTTGGTCCAATTTCAATATATTGTGGCACACAAGTAGAGGAGACTACTGTTTCTGAATTAGATGAAAAGTGTTGCCATGGTTACTAATAAAGAAATTTACAAAAAAATTATCTGATCCAGTCCCCAATCATATGCTTTATTTTATTTACAGGATCTGTATCTGTACTACTTTTTGACCCAGTACCCAGGTCGTACCCTGATTTTTGCCAATAGTAAGGACTGCATTCGACGTCTTGTTTCCATTCTCACTCTCCTTAAAACAGACCCTTTACCTCTACATGCTGATATGCATCAGAAGCAGAGACTGAAAAACTTGGAGAGATTTACTGGTAAATTGAATATATTGATCAAATTTTTGAAGAGATGACAATACAAATTTTAACTTCTCAAAATCAAGAATTGAAAAAATGCATACTTGTGTGTTCATTTTGTGACCTACAAATATTTTTATTTCTTCATGAATTGTAAGAAATTGTTTAAAAAACATTCATTTCTTCTGTTTGTCCAGCAATTTACAGGGTTGTTTTAAAGCCATTCTTTCTTCACTTTCAGCCAATGATAAAGCTATACTGTTGGCTTCTGATGTTGCTGCCAGAGGTTTAGATATTCCTAATGTAGAACATGTGATCCACTACCAGGTGCCCCAGACAGTGGAGGTAAGGATCTAACATTTCTCATGACTCATAAATAGAGAGAAATCCATACGCAAGGAAATAATGCATGCTTTACACTAATTAATTATTGTAATTACAGTTAATAATTTAATTTTAGTTGTAACGTCTTTTGATTGGATCAAATTACAGTAAACCAACTTTTATTCACGTGCGAGATATTTTCGCGAAGTTTGCGAGAGCCTCTTCATCGCGAATATTACCAGTTCTTAAAGTCTGTGTGTCTATTTACAAGAGAACCTAAATAGTCTTGATCGCGAAAATTAATCATCACAAACTTGTTTACCCCCCGGAAAATCACGAAATAAAGTCGTCGTGAATAAAAGTTGGTTTACAGTATAAGGAATGAAGCTTATTTTAACCTATGTTATACGATATTACATAACTTGAGGCAGTTTACGCTTTATAATCCACCTTAAATAAATTAATGTTTATTATAAGAGGAAAAACATGCTGATATAATATGGCATTAAATACATGTCTGTCATATTTTGCATATCTACATGCATCTCTTTTCTATCCAGAATGCATGTTAATAGTATCAGTCCCAACCGGTAGTGTTTTCTTTTGCTTTGCCCTTCAGTTATATCACTGGAAAATTGCATTTTGCAGAATTATGTCCATAGAAGTGGAAGAACGGCCCGCGCCATGAAGGAAGGCCTGAGTATCATGCTTATTTCACCAGAAGATGTGAAAAATTACAGGAAAATTGTTCACACCCTCAATAGAAGTAAGATACATGTTTCTTGAATGTAAAAAATTTGTTTCATTACACATAAACCTATTTTAAATTCTGTCCTGTGAAAAAAAGCTTTGATCTTCTTTTTTCCTATATTTCTGATAGAGTGACAATCTATTTGACATTTCTATTTAATATGTGTAATAAAACTATAAGTGCATTAACATGTATTTACAAATCTATGCATTTTAAAGGGATAATATTTTCAACCAGGGTTGAAAATGATGAGCTATTACCCAGAGAAATTGTATTTGTAGAGTTCTTCATAACACAGCATTTCATAAATCCTTGGTGTTCTCTAGTAATCAGGTTTTATTGTATCTCATTGTATGCATTTTCTTTCACTTGTTGGTTTTTCTAAACATAGGTGAAGATCTTCCAGTATTTCCAGTGGAGTACCAACTTATATCAGCTCTGAAGAAAAGACTGAACTTGGCAAAAAGAATTGATGTAGAGGAGCACCGGTAAAATTAATTTCCAACCTTGACATTTGGAACAAAGTCATTTTAATATGAAAATATTCAATGAAAGAAAATGTTTTATAATTGAGGGGGAAATATGTTGAAGGTTTAACAAGAAGAAGAGACAGAATGAATGGTTTGAGAAGGCAGCCAAGGAGATGGACATGTTGATAGATGACCAGGAACTGTATCCTTTTATATCAGAATACTCATTCAAATTTATGCAGTAGTCAAATATAAAATCTCAAACAATGGCATCATCAAATAATGGGAGACAGTTAAAAAGTAGGATAACCTAGCGTTGCAAATATAAAGTTGAAATTCTGATTCATTTAATGATTGGAACCAAAGATTCAGATTGTTGAACATAAAAGATAAGTTCAGATACCTGTACAGAAGTTTTATTTAAGCACAATTACCCCCCCCCCCCCCCCAGACAATTAACAAAGTCTTTTAAAGCACTCTCATAAAGAATGAGCCAGATGCTAATGTTACTTCAAGGTCGACATTAGAAAGCCTTGACCTTTGATCAGTTTAAGTGACCTTGGAGACTCGTTTGAACAGTCAGGGAGAAAACAGGATTTGAAAAGCATGAAGAATGAATTGGATCAGATGTTAAAGCAGAGGCTGGCTCCTCAGGCCTTCACTGGAAAATATCTCACTCAATCGGGAAAACTAGAGATGTCTAATGATGAAGGTATTAGCTTTTATAGATTGAAAATTATTTCTTTTTAACATTTATGATATAAAATGTTTATAATATGTGATTGTAAATTTTATTTTTAAAAGAAATAATTTTAACATTTTTTTCTTGCATCTTTTTTTTTAAATTTGCTGCATTGTCAGAATTTTAATTGAGTGCAAGTAGTCATTGCTTTAAGTGCAAATTTCATTGATTAAGATATGCAAGTTTTATGAACATTGATATCAACACAGGTGGAATGTTTTAATGCATGTAAAAATCACAAGTCGTAAAATGATCATCATGGTCGATCTTTTCTTACAGAGAAGAAAGATGCCGTAAAAGTTGTCAAAAAAGACCAGAAATTACAACATAAACTTCTGGAATCCATTCCACGCAGTCAGAAAGGCAATGTAAAAAAGAAATCAAAATGGAAAAAGAAAAAGTAAATTGATATGTTTTATTTATCTCAACACTTGTTTTTGTTATCAATCATTTTCCACACAGAGGCCAATAAACTGCTATCCTGGAAATAAAGAAAACAGTTTATGAGTTTATTTGCAGCTTTTAAATTCAACTGATCTCTAGAAATGTTCCAAAGTATTTTTGAAGTTGATCTTATTGTCAAGGTCAGTTTAAGGTAGGAATAAGTTATCTTTCCTGAAAAAAAAAACTTATTCCAAACTATGTGGGGGTAATTTTAAATCGGTTTTAATATTAAGAGATGTTTTAAAACTTGTCATACTGTCTTATTAATGAAAACAAAATTATATTGTACATTCTTATCATATTTTCATATAGCTTGGTGAAGGTACGAAATTTTTGGTCAGATCCAAGGGTGGTCAAAACCCATTCCCAAGAACTAGTTCAAGATTTAAAAAACCAAGACCTAATTGAACAACTTCAAACCTGACAAAGTTTTGTTGGGTGACGATTTCCTCCGGATAGTTAATATATTTCTTCACTATTTTACCTGGGTGAGGGTTTTCTAATGCAGTTTGGGGTTTCTTTATAATTATAATATAATTTTAATGACACCGAATTTCCTAGAATGGGGGTCCACCCAAACTCCAGTTCCGCGCATGGAATTGATAAATTAATATTATACGCGATTTTAGTGATTAAAAATATTTATGATTTCAATCTATTGAATTTCTAGCAAACTATCAATTTATATTTCAAGGTCGAAATTTCAAAACATGAAAACAAAATGAATAACAAACCCAGAACTCCGGGTATTCCCGAGAAATCAGCGTGGAGTTGATGTAAGATACTGGAGGGAGCGTTCACAGCATACAGGGCGTAGTTCATCCTACAGTTGATGATGCCATGAATGAGTTCCATTGGAACATAATTGTCCACTCCTCTGTCATAAACATACGTTACCCAGTTGAGATGAGGGGGTGGGGTGGTAGTGGACCCCGACACTTGGCGGTAGATGCGGAAGGAAAAGTAATTGTCGCGGACATAACTGAAAAATATAAAGGGTTTTGAAAAAGAAAGATCAATAATCCCAGTTAAAAAAATAAATCTTCCTTTAGTGGCTTTACCTTAATCCTCACATTCGACCTACATCTTTGATAATAATAATATCAATATTTCCTATTGGCAAACCTATGACGATGTTTAGACTATGGTCATAACATCATCTAATGAAAGATGCAACGCACGTGTTCTCGATAGATAAATTGAGAAATCATCGAAACTTATTCAATGACTTTAAATTTTTTTTTACAATTTATTGAAAGAATATTGAGTTATTAGTTGGATATAAAACCCCCACTTTCTACCCCTTTTTCCGTGTTCCCATTTTCCTCACGTGCTCTAAGTTTTCCCTTTCCTCTGCGTTATTTCCACCCTAACGTCTTTTCTCCGACGTCCTCTGAGGGAAGCCTGACCTTGTCCCCTCCCTTATTAGTCCCCTTCCGGTGAAACCGGTGGGGACTAAAGGTTTCTTCTGAGTCTGGCTGTCCGTCCGTCCGACTGTCCCTCCATCTGTCAGTCTGTTTCAATTGGTTTTCCGCACTTTTCTAAAAGGTTGCAGATATTGAGCTGATTTTTGGTATGTAAGCGTATCTATATGAGTTACAGATAAAGTTTGAATTTCGATCCGCTTCATTGATTTTTGACAGAATTATGGCATTTTCAATTTTTCATAATATTGGGATTACGATCGGGTTCTTGATGCAATCTTTTAATTTTCCAAACGAGCTCATGTCTCTTGTATCCTAAAGAGAAAAGGGGAACCCGGTAGGGAACATGTATTGCTGATGCAGTACTCTCAGAATGCTTGTTTTATGATAAATGAATTTTTTAAAAGACTGTACCGGTATATTTAATTGCTTATGTATATTTAGCGTTTTCACCGTTAATACAATTAATCATTTCGCATAACGCGCACTGGGTAAGAATTTTTTGTATCGGCAGCATTTATGCTGGTTCCCTCCTTCATGTTGAATTAATAATGGCGTATTGTCGACTTACTGAACAAGGTATGGACAGCCTTGACTGACGACATACGACAGCGCCCCTCTCTGGTTCACGACGTGCGTCTGTCTGTTTGGAATTCCCCCTACAATGTACTGGCTCAAACCCAGCAGAAGTACTAGACAGCGCAGGTTCCCTGTCATTGTTCTTATCGGTCTTTGATGGCACGATAAACCCAGTTGATATCTTTCTTTGAATTTTCCGGGTTCCTTCTGTGTTCTTATCTGAATCGTGCATTACAAAACCTTAACAAACGTCTTAAGATACAGCTGATTTTTAAAAAGATATTTTTAAAAAAAATGAAATGTGATGTTCTTATAAAAAAATTCCTACCACTTGGTTGCAGATTTAGTCTGGTGTTATATTTCGTTGAGGTGATGCTTGACACGCTTATGCTAAATGAGACACGAAAGTTTTACAACAGAGTGAGCAAAATAAGCAATCCGGTTAAATGAACTTGCACACTTGATTTTCCAAGATAAGAGATTTGATGTTAATTGGACTGCAAAGAAAGGAAAACACAATTTAGAATTCGGATCGCATAATTGTCCATTTTCTTTGAAATGATTTTCTAACGACTTCGGTGGTCCCAGTGTTCTTATGAACACTTTCCCTCTCTGTGATACTCTAATAAAATGGCTTTGCCAATTTCAATCTTATTTGTCAGATATCAAAGTTAACTAACCAGAATTCTGATTAAAGTGTGTTTTACGAGTAAGAAAACAGCAAGAACATATTAATAGCTTGCTGGTTTTTCTTGATCAGCACTTCACAGAAGAGATGTTAGTGTATTTGTAATGAGTGATATTAGGGAATATAATAATAATATGGCTGCATAGTGTGATCTGCTTGCCCCGCTGAGGTTATGCCACTTTCATTTATGATATACAGCGTCAGTAATGAAAATTTCTCTCGGACAAATTGGCGTCCATTGTAATTGTTTGCGTACTCATTTGGGATCCTATCCACTGTTCTGCTATGTTTGTATACACAAACATGTGTGCGAATGCCTGATAACGAAGCCGAAGTATATTTTTTACAATATTAAAATTTTGAAGATTTTACAGAATTTGAAGATTGTGCATCATGGTTCATTCGGATAATGGTTCCCAATGTTATTCGAAGAATTAGGCCGCGAAAATTATTGCAAAAAGTGATTGTTACATTTTTGGTTTCATTATTGTTTATCCTCGGACTACATGTATTTGTATCGGAAAAAGAACCGCTCTTGCAAGAAAGCATAAATATAAAAGATAATGAGAGATTCTTTTATTTCGGATTTAAGTCCAAATATCGTCTTTTGCACGAAAATCAACCACAACGGGAAGACGGTGATATCATTTACCTTGACGATGAACTAAACGATGTCGTGGCGGACGACCAATTACAAATAGTGACCTCACGCCCTATGAAAAGATTACCAGATGCGTTAATTATAGGTGTCAAGAAGTCAGGTACAAAGACGGTGTTAGAGTTCCTCAAAATACACCCAGATATCTGTGCGCCTGCAAACGAAATACATTATTTTACGAGAAATTACCACAAAGGATTGGAATGGTATAGGTAAGAAACTGTCATATTAATATGCTTGGGAGTTTAGACAAATTTGCTCGGTACTGCAGTGTATATATGTATGTTCATTTGAGAGTGTGCACAAGGTCGATCGATATGTAAGACAGTTATATATGTACATGCACATTTGTCTCGTACCGGGGTATAGCTCGCATGTAAATTAAAAACACTAGCTGATGAGATTTGTCTAAGGCCATTTTTTTTTCTCAAAAGTCAAGGTTATTCTAGCAAATGTGTAAAATATATGGTTTGGCCACTATCTCTAAAGCCAGAAGCTACGTGAACCCACCATTCTTAAACTACTAGTATTTAAATTGTCTCAACTAATCTTTGATCCCAATACATGTAGTCAAGATAAAAAAAAATTTCCATGGGTCACCACAAAAAGATGACCTTATCATTGATTTTGCTTAATTTAAGGTCATTAGCCAAAGGTCAAAGTTATTAAACCAGACTTGTGAGACCGTTGGATGCATTACAAATGAGAAAGATGTGATACCTAGGATTCGTCAGATCTGAATTATTCTTGTTCAGGCTTTATGATAAGTTTATTCTCAAATCAAATGCCATGGTCAAATTCCTTGTTGCAATTGAACTTAATCAGATAAATTTAGCAGGCCAAATCTGTAAAGCTAAATTACGATTATTGAATACTTATACTAGTAATTTGTTTATATCTTTATTCATTTGTGTTGTAGTCTGAAATCATTGTTGATTTTAAAATATATATTTAAAAAAGGCGATGGAACTGTGGTAAAATATAGTAAATTTCACGATTCTTCCTTTGACAATTAATCTAGTGTCAATGTTGAGAAATTAACAACTCACACATATGCCACAAATTAAAATTTCCAAAATAAAAAAAAATCCGTATAAAAGGCTTTTACCAAACTTTCTTTCAGACGACAGATGCCGGTTTGTTTAGAGAATCAAGTAACGATTGAGAGAACCCGTGGCTACTTTGTACACGGAGAGGTTCCCCACAGGATACACTACCAGTTTCCGAACATTTGTCTAATTGTAGTGGTTCGAAACCCGGTGCTGCGGACTCTGCTGGATTATATCTCACAAAGTGAAAGAAATAAAACCAAACTGTCTTTCACGGAAGCCTTCTTTTGGAACAATGATTCCGATTTCCTGGAAATGTCACGTGATTTTATACAGACGAGCATTTATGTGAAGTTTTTGGATAATTGGTTAAAATATTTCAAACTGGACCAAATTCATTTTGTTAACGGTGATATGCTTTATAAGAATCCTTTGCTGGAATTGAAAAAAGTGGAGGAATTCTTAAATCTTAGAAATTTGATCTCATCGGAACATTTTTATTATAATACGTCACGTGATACTTTGTGCATCAAAAAACGCGAATGTCAAGGGCGACCTCATTGTTTTATGGACAACAAGCTCAAAACACACCCGCCAGACTACTTGGTAAAACGTTTAAAGGATTTCTTCCATCCATTCAACGAAAAATTTAACGAGAAATCAAAACAGCGTTTCAATTGGAATGCCTGATTTTTGCTATTTTTTTTTTCCTTTTTTACGGATGAAAAGCATTTTGAATTTTTTTTTACATTGTTTTAGATTTTGAAAATAAAATTAAAAATCATTTTCCTTCTTTCAATCATTTAAAAAACATGAGGACCAAAATTGTGAATAAATTAAAGCATAAAAATCAGAAGAGATTTTCAAACTTCTTATCTGAAACTTGGCATAAATATCAACCAACCTGAGAACCAGAGACTAATGAGTGTTCAAGGGTAACTAGTGACACGCTTGTTCTCTGACTGGAAGCTATTTCTGAGCTTCCTCGTCTGATTTTGGCAGTGGTTCTGACACGGAAGCCCTTTAGATATTGGTTACAGTAACAGCTTACTCCAGGGATCATTTACTGTCTAACCTACTCACCACTTTACCTTTGATGTTTACAATAAACAATAGTATATCAGGTATAATTATCGGATGTAGTAATCCTTCTCTTGTGGATAATTTCCTTTATTCCTCAATTTTTTCATTTTAAGTTCCCCTGAGCCAAAGGCTCAAAGTGAGCTTTTCTGATCAAAATTTGTCCGTTGTCTGTCGTCGTAAACTTTTCACATTTTCATCTTCTTCTCAAGAACCTCTGGGACCATCTTCGCTAGCCAAGGATTTTCGGTCCGCACCGCTCCCCATAAACTTGCCACATAGTATCCTTGGGTGAAGCGGATTCAAATTTGTTCATATGAAGGGCCACGCCCTTATTCAAGGGAAGATAATTATGAATTGGCGAAAAATTAATGGCATCTTTTAAAAATCTCAAGAACCACTGGGCCAGGAAAAATGAAACTCATGTGGAAGCATCCTCAGGTAGTGCAGATTCAAATTTATTCAAATCACGATCCCCGGGGGTAGGGCGGAGCTACAGTGGCTGATCATTTTTTTACATTGGAGTGTATAGGGAAGATCTTTAAAAATCGGCTAAACTGTTTTTGCTTTTTTCTAAACCAAAGACTCAGGTGAGCGATTTGGTCCCTGGGCGTGTTGTTTTGCATTGTTTTAAGCAACATATAGGTGCATATCTATGTTTTCTTTCCTTTTTTGTTTTTTTTCTTTTTACCAATTAAAGTGCTGCATGTATGCCTTTTTTCACACAACACATTCCTGGAATATCAGCAAGGCCTAGGGGCACTAAAACTTATTTGTTCTAAAACTCAAGTAATCTCTCTTGTCCCGTAAGACTGTATCTTTTGCCATAAAGCCTGTTATACGTTGCTCTCTCGAAAATTATTGTTCGTGCTCACGCAATAGTGTTTTAAAACTCAAATTAGCTGAATAGGATCGATATTTTAAGTACACACAATTCTAACTCTAATCAATCATGGTTTACAGGAAGGTTAATTAGCTCCCCTGATACACATTTCAGGCACTTAAATTAATGGACGTCTGGATTTGGAAATTCCATTGGATGTTATATATATTTCAACCTGGGGGTTTATGGATAATATGTAGAATGGATTTGATCTATAAATAGTAATGTATATGCACTATTGGGAGGGACACAACCAGACAGCTACAGAGTATAAACAATCCTGGCAGTAGCTTGCAAATTAAATATATCCTTGTGGTAAAATTCAGTATCAATTAATTACTGTATTATAAGGTTTGACATGATCTAATTAATAAACATGCATGTAATTGATTATTATTAACAAGGCAAACTTTTTTTTGCATGAAATCTTTATCCCGAATAACCATTACTATACAAAGGGGCCCTCATACAAAGCGAGTAAATGAAGGAATATGGCGAACATATTCCTTTCACGATTTGTGTTCAGCTTTAAGTCCCGTACTCGAACTTAAGGCTTTTGATAGCTAGGGATCTTTTTTTCTCATTTCGTCATCCTCTGCAGCACATCCCGCAATGGGATTTGATGCCACAACGGAAGAATTAATTCCTTACTCCGCGGCTCTGTCTAACTACTGCACCACACGGGTGTCAATTATTGCAAAGTGGTAAAATTAAAAACAAAATTAAAATACTATGTATTAACTTAACTGTTTTAGCAATCGAAAATCATTTTGATTGCAGATATTAACTGCTCAGTACATATTTAACGAGTGTAACCGAAAGGAATCCCACACATTAACTATATATGCAGTTTTGAATGATTAGAATTTAAAATGTATGGCACACAATCAATTACCAACAAACCTATAAAAGTTCGAAGTGCACGCACGGATTGAATTTTATCGTTTCATCTGTTTTAAGGCTCATTATTTTCCTGTGAGAGATATAATTATTCGTCGTTCAATTTGAGATATTTTTTCAAGGTGATCAGATTTCAGAAACCTCAAACATGACATTCAAATGATAGAGAGGATTCCTTTCCCTTATTGAACAAAAAAATATTTGGACATTTGTCAGAAGTTTCAGTTGAATTGATTGCAGGGGTAATTGAAATTATGAAATTCTATCTTTCTATGGCTAGATCCAAGGCGAGATTTGTGTCTTTAAAAACATTATAAGTAATATACGTACAATGACTGATACGTAAAACAGTTATACCGGTATATATTTAGAAAACCAAAAAGTTTTCTTGTAACAAAATGTCATGCTGAATTTGAAAGATTTTTTGTCTTTCGAATGTTAACCTAATCAATCGATTAAAAAAAAAATGAAATCAAAATCCAGTTTTCAGCTTTTAAGAGCTTTTGACAGATCAATACGGCTCCATCCCCCTCTCTCTGTTATCATTCACCTCATTTATATATATTGAGATCTATCGATGTAAGTCTAAACATTATCTCAAAAGTCCAAGATAATTAGATAAAATAAGTTTTCTAACTTGAACTTCAAATGATATAAAACCACAACTTATTGTTAAAACAACCAAAAAAGTCATATAAAATTAAAGACATCATTAAACCGAGTCTTCATTACTTAAATAGAATTGAAATTCAAGGTCACTTGATAGGCTGTCAAAATCTAAGATTGTATTTTTTTGGTGATAACTATGAACGTCTGTACCATGCACATACAATTTTTAGTTGTTACTCGGGACCTGAATGACCATGGGGACATGGATGCAAACAAATGTTCCTCCATGGCACCAGATCCCAGATGTTTTGGAGGCCCGTGCTTGCTCTGCTCCCGTTTTACATCGTTTCAATGGACTACTGGGCTTGAATATTGTTCATTATCTCCATCTTTATCTACTAAAAAATCTATCTTTCTCTATACGAGAGAATGTTACAGCTCCATACTACAGGTTAAACACGATCAAAGAAAAGCTCCACATCTTCATTAATAAATGGCTTCATACCACATAATGAGTAGATGGTTTATAAAGAGGATAAAACTCAAGAACATCAGTATATAAACAGTGAATCAGAGGTAGACATCCATAGACATGAATGATAACAATGTGTCGTTCAATTTATTATCAAATAAACTTTATTGTTATGGTAAATAACCTGTTAATACACCCGTCTTAAGTGGCTTAAAGCTCGGTATTGTCTCGGCACGATCCTGCGAATGAAGGAAGACTGGAAAGATGAGAAATTTAGAAACAGTGTGGGGGACCATCAATTTAAAGTACACTGCTATCCGTTGGTAAACAAAATTGGACATCCTGTTGGTCTAATATTTAGAGTCCTGTGGGTAGATATATTGACACTTTTGTCAAGATGACCAACGTGCAAATAAATTACTTCCATTGTTTATTTTAAATTCATTGTTCATTCGCATCTAGATTTTAATTAGAATTCCACGATGGAGGGTATTTTTACTTTAAAACAATTAAAATTGCATACAGCCAGGAGCTTACAGGTTAATACATGTGTATAGTGTACTTAGTATGTGTTCATTAGCATCAACCTTCCCACAGCTAAATGTATTGATTTCAACGACTTTGTATGATATTTTTTTTTTTAATCTAAAAAAGTGCAAACTTTTAAACTTTTGTGAAAACCGCTTAACTGGAATTAAACATTTACACAAGCCTTGACATTATTGATGGTAAAATAATCTATCTCCCTTAAACTCAATAATAAATATATATTTGCAACAACTAGTTTTATTACCACTTTTAATACCGTTTGGTTTGAAGCCACCAGCATTTGTATTATCTTCGTATGACTGGTATATCTGTGATGGCCATATTCTAGTAAATGTTTGTTTGTTGTTTAACATCCCAACATCAGTGGAGAGCTGCAAATTTTGTCTTATGCTTGGCACTCAGGGCCATTGAACATTGAGGAATCTTTTTCATTTCCAGCACCTATACTGCCACACGGGACCTCCGTTTCTACGGTTTCATTCAAAGGACCGGTCTCCACGTCCCACAGTAGGATTCGAAACCGCGATGTTAGGATCAACTCCTTACTCCGCGACTCTAGAGCAGATGCTCTAACCACTGCACCACGTCTGGTAAATTTCAACAAGAGTAATACTTTTTTTAATTTCTTATATAATGTAGTTATAAGCAATATCTGGCACTTATAAGTTAATTGCAGTTTTATTCATCAAATTTTGCTTGATGATTGAAATATATATAGACCTGAACTCAACCTTTGCAACTGCAAGCAGTTGGGAACGTATCAAGTTCTACAAGAAACTGCTCAATTTCATGGTAATTTTGCCATTTAAATCCACAGACACCGAAATTTTTGTGGTACTGGACCAAAAAATTATTTGAAACCAATGAAAAATCTACTACATGTATCCTTTAATTTTATGGAAGGAAGTGAAGAATTAGGCTAGTAGTGTTTGGAGCTTCATTTTCCCGCCGACGAATATATCTCTTTCCTTTTCACTAAAATGTGTTCTGTTTAAGATTTTCTGTCAATAAATCTTACTTCAAAGTCAACATATCACAAATTGATTAAAAAAGTATGAAACTCAAAACAGCGTGGAGTTGACTTAAATATTTGGTGTTTGTATATCCCCTGCTTTAAATAATCCTCTTGGTGAGATGAAATCTTGTAGAATGTCATCGAGAAAGGGACCCTTCTCTCAAGAAAATCGACCTGTTTAAACTCTCTTCTTTTAATACATACGGTGCCATTTTGAGACAGTTCTCAGTCAATATTTGCCAATCATAGGATTAATGTTTGGGAATATTTAGCAAAATACTCTATGATGTTTTCTCAGCAAGTTAACTTGTTAAATTGAGTAATCCTCTTTACCTCGAAGATCGAGAAAAGATACAGGTGTGGTTTTACCTCCGCTCTTAGGCTTAATGTCATTTACCTTCGTGCATAAAAGAAAAAAAATCCTTTTCAAAGTAGAACATATTTTATTTCACTATTTCGTAAACTTAACTAAGATGAGTTTATCTTCTGAATGCTCTTCAATGCAGTCTATCATATTCTATACTTTTCATTTTGTTTTGCAGAGAGAAATTGTTGAGTATTGTTTTACGTCCTCTCGGGCACTTTTCAGATGTTGAGAACTTTAGTATATCTTGCCAGTTTTTTAAATGCTTAACCAAGAAGAGGTCATTTTGTGAATGCATTTTATCTTACGCCTATACTTTTCATTGTTTTTTACACAGAGATTGTTTAGTGTGCTTAATGTCCCTTCAAGAATTCATTTTTCATTCATATTGCGACGCTTCCACTTGTCAGAGGAGGGCTGGAAATATAGAACTCGACACTTACGGCCTTTCAACAGTTCAGACTGAATCTTTTTCGTATCACTACCTCGCTCGGTTTATACGGTCGCATCCAAATGACTGGTCTCCACGTCCTATAGTTTAATTTGAACCCGTGACCAAGGGCGCACTCTCTATTCTGCGGCTTGCAAAGAAATGTTCTTACCACGCAGGGAAATTGTCTGCTTGGAGAAATCAAACCGTGATTAACAATCTTTTTCAATATGAAGTTAAAAACCTAATGACACCAGTAATAATCCTTTGAAATCGCAAACATTTCCCAATTGGGAAAATGATAAATTGTCCTGAATTTTTCTACTCTAATTATGTACAAGAATAAAGATGCTCTGTATTCTTCTTATTTGACAGAAGAGTATTGCAAAATATTTTACGTGTTGAAGGGTCCCAAAATCATTTTTATTGGTGTCAGATCTTATGCAATAAATGACAGGAAATCGTTCTCAATTTATGTTTTCCCGACAGAGCATCCACAGATCTTATTCTCGCGTGAGTTTTTGCGAAGCACATCAAGAAAATATCTATAATTTTCTCCCTCGCTACTACACTCTCTGCATGTCAAATCTCTATTGTGAAAAAAAATGCAATAAATGAATGATACCACCGATCAGAAATTGGCTACTATATGTTGATTTTTAAAGGATGGATCACGTAACGGCCAACTTCTAATTCTCATTTGGTTATTATCTTAACTTGCATGAACAATACAATTATGTTTACGCATACAAGTTTTGTATTGTAATGCATTCAAAACAGAGGTTATCCATTTTCTTTTTTCAGCATTTTTAGGTCACCTGAGTAACTCAGGTGACCTATTGCTATCCGTTTTCGTCCGTCGTCGTGCGTCGTGTGTCGTGTGTTAACATTTGAACATTTTCAACTTCTTCTCTAAAACCACTGAACCAATTTCAACCAAATTTGGTATAGAGCATCTATTGGTGATGGGAAACAAAAATTGTGAATTTTATGGTCCCCGCCCCCCTGGGGCCTGAGGGGTGGGGCCAAAACCACTTAAATCATTGCAATCTTTAAAAATCTTCTTCTTTACTCCTGGACATCAAGCAGGCAAACTGTTGGCATAAATATAATGAGCATTGAGTCCTCTGCCAAAATTGTGAAATTCATGGCCCCAGGGTCAGGGGTTCTAGTGCTAGGGCGGGGCTATATAGATTATGTAGTGAAAATGTATTATTTCTTTGAAAATCTTCTTCTCTGCTTTTGGGTATCAAATAAGCTAAAGAAGAACATAGTAATGATGAGCAAGAGTGCCTATTCCATATTTGTGAATTTTATGGCCCCAGGGTCAGGGGTTCTGGTGTTAGGGTGGGGCTCTATAGATTATACAGTGAAAATGCATTTAATCTTTGAAAATCTTTTTCTCTGCTTCTGGGTATTCTATAAACTAACTAAGCACATAGTTATGATAAGCAAAAGTGCCTCTTCCAGATTTGTGAATTTTATGGCCCCAGGGTCAGGGGTTCTGGTGTTAGGGTGGGGCTCTATTGATTATATAGTGAAAATGCATTAATTCTTTGAGAGTCTTCTTCTCTGCTTCTGGGTATTAAATAAATTAACTAAGTAGATAGTATTGATGAGCAAGAGTACCTCTTCCAGATTTGTGAATTTTATGGCCCCAGGGTCAGGGGTTCTGGTGTTAGGGTGGGGCTCTATTGATTACATAGTAAAAATACAATAAATTTTTGAAAATATTTTCTTTTGCTTCTGTGTTTTATGCCATTGATCCAAGTATATATATTTATGATGAAGAAAGGTACATCTAGCTAAGTGGGTTTTTTTGCCCCCTGGGACAGGGGGGGGGGGGGGGGGGGGGGGGGGGGGGGGGTTACATAGTCTGAAAATAAATTAATGCTTTGAAATCTGCTCTTTGGTATTAATTAACCATTTTATGATAAAATTTGCAAAATTTTGAATTTGTGGCCCCTGGGTCAGTGGTTCCTTTGGGGTGAGGTGCATAACTGGGTATAAAGTTGAAGTGCATTTTCTCTTTGTTACTCTGATCTACCTCTGGGTATTAAGTAAATGAAGTAAGCATGCTAAGTCAATAATTATGATAAGCAATGGTGTTTCTTTCAAAATTGTGAATTGTGAATTTCATGGCCTCTGGTTTAAAACACGAACCAAATTTAATTGTTTGAAAGTTGTTACACAATACTCAGGTGACCTATAAGGCCCGTGGGCCTCTTGTTAGGAAATACCGGTACTCTATTCTGCTTTATGGTAAAGAAATGCCAGTTTATGTACTTGACAAGTACATACATGTATTCAATTAACAAACTAAAATAAATATTATAGTGTTTCTGAAATGTTATATGCTTTGGTTATCGGTCATAATTCTATAGAACAATTTAAGCATTATGTTTTAGCTAATGTAAATACCGTAAGCTATTAGCATCGATGTGAACACCAAAAATCATTATTTTTCCTGTACATTCTCTTTAACATCGAAGATAGTGACTGCGAGCAAGGACACTTCCAGTAGGATTCAAGCATGAAGTGATAAACCTTGATAGGTATATAAATTTTTGCTTGAGAGGATTCCAATTAAATGTTTCCACGCGGTAGCTTGTGGTTAATCCAGTATCATGAAAAGAGAAAAAAGTCAATGCTAAACATGAGGATATTAAAACAATTTTTAGAAGTTATGTAACAATTCTCTCATTCTATGTAAATGTTACATAAGTATAACAGTCACCAAAAAGCGATTTAAAATCTTAAAAGAACACCAAATCTTTAAATGTGGTTATAGGCGTACAAGTTGGAGATTGGCTGTCAGAATTTCCATGGGTACCAATTGCGCCCCGTTATACACAGTAATAATTTTGTATTTATATGACGCAAAAATATTTTTAAAACTATGAGAGTAAGAAAATACGCTGTTGCCTTCAACCTGACAATTAGAAGTATCGATAGCATATTATCAATTAACAATATTTACTTTCATTCATATATCGAATCGTATCTCAGCGAACTTGAAAGATAAAACTGTGTCTAACACAACTCTTTTTTCCGTGGATATATTGCCATAGAAAAATATAATAATGGTAACCCAACGACAAAATTTACGATAAACGTGATGACATTTACTTTTCTGTCGTCAACTTTCCGTTATTTATGTAACTATTTACCCCTTATCACCTTTGTTTGGGGTTAATGTTTCCGAATTGACTCAATACGCGAGAGAATGCTAATAAGAAGCAAGCTATGAACAAACAAGTTATTGAAACAAGGATATCAATAATTTCGTTTAAAGACATTATTTCGACAAGTTCTATATTCGATACAATGATTCAGTCATTTTTTACACATTAAAATGTCTACGGATTGTTCCGATTGCTCCCTCATGGTAAGGGACACGCGGCTGCCGGTTGTAAATTGTCAACAGATGATGCTTACTCCTTCATGTCATCTGATCCCAACTTTTAATGGTTTGAGCGGTTCTTGTTTGCTCTGTTCCCGTTTTGTTTTCTTTCAATGAATTTTTGAGCCTGAGGTTGATAGATCTATATTTCACTGAGCACCATAAAATTTGAATAACTAAATTTTAAAACCTATTTACGTCACTAACTTATCCTGCTAATAAGTATTATTATTACCTAATACAATGAATTTTGTTGTTTTATTATAAATTTAATATTTTCGTCTATTCTGTATGTGTTTTCACTTCTTCTCATCTTTTCAAATACCGATCTATTGACTGGCGATCTATTGACCGGTCAATAGACTGCACGTTCTATTGACCGGCAACGTATTTCGGAAAAAACCGATCCGGGTTTCAAATTTAGTTGTTTGAACTCTGCACAGACATGGTAAACAATCATTTTATTCGATATTTTATTATTATTCGGATATTTTATTTAATGAGAGTTACTTTAATTAATACAAAGTGGGACGTGGAGACCGGTCTTTCGGGTAAGACCTATAAACCGAGTGACGTGTCGCAGTAGGTGCACTTGTGGCACGAAAAAGGCCCCTCTCCACCGGCAAGTGGTGGTGTCTCCATATGAGTGAAAATTTTTCGAGAGGAATGTAAACAATAGTCTATACAATCAATCTTTAATTAGTATTACAGATGCACCATATCTAGGTATAAATTTACAATACGGTACAGGTACCTTCTGTACTAAATATACAATTGTTTACACTTAATACGGAAAATAAAATTAGGTAATAAAACAATTATTAAATGCCTGAACAGTCAATAGACCAGAAAATTTTCCCCTCGGTGCAGGGAACGGCTCAGTGTGTTCTATTGCCCTCGGCCGCTGGCCTCGGGCAATAGAACACACTGAGCTGTTCCCTGCACCTCGGGAAAATATTCTGGTCTATTGACTGCTCAGGCATTAAATAATTGTATACTCTAGTCAAAATTTATTCTACATTAAGTAACATAGTAGCCACTAATTGGAAAATATTAATAGCCATTCTATGTAACCACTTGAACTTCGTTGCCACGCATGGTCACCGATTTTGATGAAACTTCACATATGCTTAGTACTTGACACCAGAAACAAATATAAAACAAAATTTCGTTGCTAAGTGTCTTGGTTGCTATGGCAACAGCCGGAAAAGTTTTAAAAATCGAGATTTTCAGCCATTTTAAATCTTAACTGTGGCTTAATAAAAACTAGAAAAAGCAAACAAACCATTCTCATAAAAACATGACACCGTGATGTCACTTATACTGTAAAGAAACTGTTTAGAATATATCTCTAAATAAGTGGTAACCAAGGGTACATTTGGAATACATTTGAATTGCTGAAATATGCTGAAAAATACTCCCTATTCACTAATGGTAGGTGTTACATGCTCAAACTAAATCAACGACTTAAGAAAAATAATGAAAATGTTTGACCTTAAGTATATAAGTATAAGCAATATTATTCTATAAATAACTTTTATGGTTGCCAAAGTAACACAGTGTAACCATGCAAAACCAGTAACTAAAATTGGGTTAATGCTACTGTCTTGAGGAAAAACATGAAAATTTAAGACTGGCAAATATGCCTCCTTAGGACCTTGCAACACCAAAACCATAAGAAAAATTTGGTATAATTGCTACTTTGCAGTGTTACCATGGAAACAAAGTACCAGTGCTTAAAATTATTTTTCGCTGCATTAAGAATTAAATTGCCATATAATCAAGAAAGAAATTAAAGGACTCAGCATGAATAGTACTTATCTGTTAGAACTGAAGTTGAATATCATATATTGATAAAATTTGATGAAGAAAACAACACTGTTGCTATGGTTACCAAGAAGGGAAAATGTTCGATTTTTTTTTAACTTTATATCAATATCAAACCTTGTGTGCCAACTTCTTGCATCCACTTCGAGATTGGATGATAGTCAAAATTAAAAGTCAGGTTAGCTGTTAATAAATATCAATCATAAAAGTTTGGGAATCTACATTTAAGGGTACGTATTCAAGGAAAGAAAATATTTTTTCAGGTTTTTAAGCATATATTTTCTGCTTATTTCCATAGCAACGCTCTATTTTAAAAATCTAATCTGAATTTTTTTCGAATGGGAAAAATAGGAGCATACCAACATCTTTAAAAATTGATCATTAGTTATGAGGAAATGTGCTTTTTTAAAAGATAGGATAAGATTTAAAAATACAGAGTGTTACTTTGAAGGCTCTCTGTGGTATAAAAACCTTGGCAACCATTTCCAACCAAAATGAAATATATTTTGTTCTTGGTATATGTTTCAAGGCTCTTTTTTCTATTATTTGGTCACATTTCATCCTATAATTCCTGTTTATTTCACGTGTATGACTTTATAAAATTCAATGAATATTTTTTTTTACTTTTGAATACTTTGTTACCATAGTAACGTATGTAATAGTTGATTTACTAAATATGTTTATCATGCATTTGAGACATCTGACCTTCAACTTTTGGAAACAGTCAATTCCAATTGTTTGCTTTGCCGCAAATGTTAACTATGGGGCTCTAAACATGTTAAAAAATGCCATTTTTCGAACTTTAAGACATGTTGCCATGGAAACTATAAAGCATAGCAACCAATTTTTGCCTGATTTCAGTTTAGGGTATCAATGACTTTTATCATAGAGAGTTTTGAGAAATTCTGAGACTATGCGTGCCACAGCTCCTATATAAAATTTCAAATCATTACAGAGAATGGCTCTTAACTAATCATGAAGTGTTTTCGTCATTAATTAAAGCTTTCTTAATCATGAAACTTATTAAAGTAATCATTCGTGGGATCATTTGAATGTTCCTTTTAAATTCGTTAAATTTATTTTGTCACAAATTGATAGGTCCTTGACATTTAAAAAATGAACATCAGTCATTATAATTTTTGGAACAGGATTCCCACACTGTTTAATTCTATATTAGAAAGCAAGATTTGAGCAAGATATTCATATAACCGTAATTTATATATATGTCTGCCAAACAATTCTGACAAGCATGTGAAATTACAATATGCTCGAACAATCAACCCCTTAAAAGCTCGTTCCTCCATTCTGAGTACCCAGTGCTCTTCTCAATATTGGCTCTTTGTTAAATCCTGATTACCCCTAACCGTGTCAACTCTCCCCGGCCTACTCTAGAATGTTTATGTTGTGTAAGACAATTAAAAACGTCCAAACCGAATCATTTGACAATTCAGTGGCTTGTGTAAATATTTACCACAGATGCCATTAAACAGGATCCTAATGGCTCTATAGAGCGTGCGGGAGGACCTTGTGCACTATCTGTCACAGTCATTTATCTTTACAACCCCCATACGACCACCATGGGTACGTCACTGGTAAACTCAGAAAGGACTCAATAGGGTATCCTAAAAGGCTCACATAAAGCAAATCGTATTATAGTGACCCAATTGCAGTACTGCTTCTGCATGCTCATTGTTTATCAGCAATTTTAAGGTGTACTTTGTTATCAACTAAAATAAGTATAAGATAACGCCTTAAGCTGTCAGCCTTCTGTATGTCTAATCAACAATACACGTTCATTTTAATAAAAAGACTCTTTCATTTAAAATGTCTTTTTTTCATTCCATTTTTTACCTTTAGCAAAAGTTGTAAGAGATGGACAATATGATTACATGTACATGCATTTAAGCGGATAGCCTTTTTTTGATAAATATCAATGTAAACAAAATAACAGGAGATCTGTTCAATTTTAAACACCAACCATAACATTTTGTACAGTGGTTAGAGGTACGGGGGAGAAATTTAGCGTCCCTGCCTACTGTAAATGCTCGACCAATCGTTCAGGACTTAAAGCCTCCCCCTCTAAGGATCAATATTACCACAGAATACATAAAGTCTGGACAACAACTGTCAGTCAATGAGCAGGTACTATAGTATATTATTGAAGTTATCAGCGCGCATTCCGTTATCAAACAAAAATACCAAAGTGTGAATGGGGATCAACGTGTTAGATTGCAACCTTTTTATATCGATACACGGTTGACCTAGGTGTGAGAGAACCGATATACAACCTTCACAATGGGTTAAATTAGTGGTATGCTGATAGCTTTACGGGGGAGACGTCCAGGTGTTAAATCTCTGTGTTCCATACCATTTCATTTCTTAATAATGAATAGTGTTGGTTTTAAATGATATGAGATGGAACGTTTACAATTTGCAAGGAATCATATATCCATACCACTGGTGATGAATGTTATTTGCCAAAATTTCCAGCACATAATTTTTTTGCAAAATTCAATTCATGGATTTTATCAATTAATTCAAGTGAGAACACAAATGATTTCTCAGTACCGAACCAGGATATGAGCGGATATGTTGGGTGTTATGGCATCAAAAACCATCAGGAAAATTCGAAGAAAGTCGTGGTGCACCTTCATTTCTTGTGTTTGCTCTCTAGTCGTACTGTGTCTCTTTAGTATCAATAATCAACTTTTGTCTCGTGAAACTTGGGATTCCAAAAAAATTCCCTCCTCTAAATTCTACTCTTTGCCTCTAGAAATGGGATATCATTACAGAAACTTACAAAATGTCATATATTATGGTAATGTCAGTCAAATCCAATCTGGGGTGATCAGCGAAGGAACATCATTCAAAAAACTGTTCACAAACGAAGAGGCAAGGCGGAGTAAAACATTGACGGGAGAAAAAGTCTCCGGAAAAACAGACAAACTATCATTAATGGACAAGGAGAAGGAGAGAAAACGTCGCCTTCCCCAAGCTATAATTATAGGAGTGAAAAAGGGCGGGACCCGCGCCTTGTTGGAATTTCTACGTGTCCACCCAGACGTTAGGGCTACTGGTCCAGAGCCGCACTTCTTTGATAAACACTATCACAAAGGGCTGGATTGGTACAGGTACGAACTGTTTGCATTTGTTATATCACTTCTTACCGAGCGTTTTCAAATATTGGTCAAAATGATTTTTTAATATCTGTTGAAAGTTAAGCTATAAACCTCGCTTAAAGTCTTTATGTTTTATTGAGGTCTTTAGTCCATAATCCCAAGAATAAATAAAGTTCCTTTGACCAAAAGCGAAATTGCTCTTTTCACAGCTATTTGAAACTAGGTTAGTGTAGAAATCGGTGCTAGAACCATTTAACACACACACTCAAGGACAATAAATTAATTTTGAGCAATATCCTATTTCAAGTTCAAATTATTTTATAAGGAAAAAAAATAAATCAAAGACATGAGAGTAAGAAGCAAGTTATTCCTTTCCTTACCATATCTACTATTAATTACTTTCTTGCAAAGTTGAAGAGACAATTTTTTATAACAATGTATGTGTTTTTTACCACCATTATGCCTCTACCCTGTTAAGTTTAAGGTTATTCACCACAGATCGGCCGACATGTCAGTTCTGTTTGTTGAGAACAATAAAAGTTAAATGAAGTCATTTGGATGAATGAATTTGAAAGCAAAAGGGGGTGAAAATTCGTATTAACATAAAATTGGTAAAACCAGACTGGTTCAACTAAAAGTTCCGATACCTGTCAACATTGTCCTCTATCGGTGATGTTTCTTTTTTTCATACTTCTTGTTACATATGCTCTTATTTTCTGTAAAAGCAACCCAACTAAGAGAAATTGAAAGTTCCCCACTGAAAAACTTGAGGTCAATCCTCCTGTTGATAAATTAAATGTGATTTTGAAAACTATAAGAAAAAAATGATCGCGAAAGAAAAATACACATGCTGTAATTAATCATAATCATGATGGTTTTAATTTCACTACGTTCGCGATTCAACATTTTCCCGCGAAATTTAACCCATCGTGAATGCTATCATTTGTTTTTAAGAATGTTTAAATGCATATATGAAATTAAAATTAATTCCTTGCAGCGTGAAATTAAAACTATCGCGATCGGCACATTTTGAGAAATAGTAAATTTTAACACCGTGGAATAAAAACGACTTACAGTAATTCCTATGTTTTTTTGTGACAAGTTTTTCCCCAAACTGCAATTTTTCTTCTATTTCAATAAAGATCCTTCTCTTCAACAATTATTGGAACATACAAATTGTGTGACTAAGGTGCATGTACGAGTACATCAATTATTGACGTACTTAGAGAGCATGAAAATCCCTTAACTCTGTGCATCTTTCTGATACAAGAATGTAGATGTCCATTTAATAAAGATCCAAGAAGTTGTAATTCGATCTTCTCTGGTGATTACCTTTTGTGTAATAACCATATATTGTCACCATCTTCTCATTTCCTTTAGCGGAAATGATTTATCTGTCTCTTATAATTACTATGTCGGAAATAAAAGCATAAGGCTTATAAACTAAGTATAAATATATATTTATGTAAGAATTGGTTTTACCATAGAGGTATTTTAACTACCCCAAAAACCGTCTAGAGGATATTCAGTTTTGTAGCTGGATAAAAAAAAATCAAGAGTTAGGACACATAATTTTGGTATTTTTACAGCGCGCAACTATCGGGTATATTTTGAGAAACTTTCTTGTGTATGAGGTTTATTTTCTCAATCAAATAACAGGCCAAGGACCATTTCTTACAACACTCTTCGTAAAGAGAAGGACATCGTCGGATACCCATTAGCGAGAGTCTTTTCTTTGACTCACCACAGGGTGATGGGTAAAAACGAGATCATCCGTGGGTATCCGACAATGAGAGAAGATATATCAAGAGTTTTGCCGCGCTTTTAATATTCTTTCACATTATGACAAAATATATCACTTAGGTATTCTTTCATACGAACAAAATTTCTTATTTCACACTAACAGAACAATAAATGACTCTATATTTTATTGTTATCATTAATACCTTTTCCCCAAGATATGCAGGGCAATGCGACTCAGGCGCACGTTGTGGTCCACTGGACTCCTGTTCTCTCTTCCCAATCAGAACATTGTCTTCCTTTCTTTTGGTTAAAATAGACTGGAGGTTGATAAATTCGGAAACTAATCAAGAGGTGTCAAACAGCAAGTTCCGTTGATTAAAATGCAGTCTATATTTGGTGCTGTTTAAGTTTGCATCTGTCGAAAAAAAGATGTAGGCGGCAGTCAGTAGAATCAAATTATATGACTGTGTACATTTACTCAAATATCAAATTCTTCATGCCTTTTATTGTGCTTTAATAGGTTGGTTGAGCATTTTTATGTAGCAACTTTTGAATCATTAAAATATATTTGACATTTTTCATAATACAACTGTACATTGAAAATTATTCATCCATATATTGAATATAGCTTTCTGAACCGTTCACGAAAATTTTTAGTTAGTAAACAATCAATTTCTGAATGTTGCTTTTTAAAGATTTTTTTTTTCATTCAACAGTCGTTTGTTTGATGTTGATCTTCTTCTTTCTATAAAGCAAGCTTTACAGCAGCTTTAAATAGATTTCTGTTTCTCATTCTACGGGATTAAGAGCATACACTAAATATACAACAAAGACACTTGCATTAGAAATGAATACTCCGTAAAACCCTTTGATTGTCTGGAGGATTCTCCAAGCAATTACTCGTTTTAATAAAATGATACACAATTGGTCTTTGAAGACACACATGCTTCCATTAGTGCTAACCTTTCTTGTGATCTCTGGAGAGGAAAATGCATTTGGTAGCATTCAGTGTTTAAATTAGTACGAGTCTCGAGTAGAAGATGCTCTAATGATACGAAACGCAAAACATTCAAGCTTTCATGTGTTGATGTCAATATATATCTGTAATCTTACTCTAGATCTGAAACTTATAAATCAAAAGAAAAACGAAAGACTTTTAATTCCGTGAAACCACTTGGAAATTACATAAAATAGCAAAAATAATGCTACTTGTAGTTCTTTTTGATTCTTAAACATTAAACAACTTGTTTTGCTACATTTTCAGAATGCTTATGCCAGAAACGATGCCAAACCAGCTTACAATTGAGAAAACCCCAAGTTACTTCGTTACGAAGGAGGTGCCGTCAAGGATTTTCAGAATGTCTAATTCAACCAAGCTCTTAATTGTGGTCAGAGACCCGGTGACCCGTGCCATTTCAGACTACACCCAAATTCTTAGCAAACATGGTGGGAAAATCAAGTCATTTCAAAGCTCTGCTTTCTTGAATAACGACACTACAAAAATTAATACGTCATGGATTGTGATAAGAATTGGTTTATATGTCAAGCATCTAGAGAATTGGTTATCTGTGTTTCCTTTGGAACAGATACATTTTGTTCACGGTGAGAACTTAGTGACGAATCCAGGGGAGGAAATGAAGAAAGTACAGGAGTTTTTAGGATTAAAACAATTCATAACAGAGCAGCATTTTATAATGAATAAAAGTCGAGGATTTCCGTGTATAAAGAAGAAAATAACGAACAAAAGGGGACACTGCTTGGATGACACTAAAGGGCGTAAGCACCCACAACTGCCAGCAGAGGTCACCTCCTCTCTCAGGCGTTTTTATCGTCCATATAATGAAAAATTTTACCAAGTCACAAATATGAATTTTAACTGGACGTAGCATTTGATATGCCATATTTCATTCTTTTCTGATACTGAAATTTCCCATTTATTTCATCGACAACCATGTACCGATTCCAAGTAGAACACATAAAGCCGATATAAGGATGTGTTGTAACTGTGTAAAGAACAAGATATTTGTCTGACGGGTTAGTACGTGTTGTCCTTCATAATAATCTCTATCAACATGAAAGCTTCTTTCTATTAAGTTGATCTATATGTTAGAAAAAGAAAGCATTTCAGTTGATATAAGATAACGGTATTTAATTTTAAAAATTGAATCCAGGTGCAGGTGCATTTATTTGAAATAAGAAAGCATGAATGATAATTATTACATAATCATATTATTTTTTTATTCACAGGCAATGAACGTGAAAAGAAAGAGTGTTCTGGTCATGTAGGTTAAGTAATAGATAAACCATACAATTTTGACTGTTTTGTGGTGTATTGTAAATTAAACAGTCAAAATTGTATGGTTTATCTATTACTTCTTGAGTCATTTGAACAAAAAAATCAATTGGGGATTTTGATTTTGTTATTTTGAAAGTGTTTTTAATAAAATGATAAGCATTTTTTAAATTTCTCTTTTACTTGTTTGTTATTAGAGAGGGCGATTGATTATTACTTCGATCTACTAACTGTGACATTGCTAAAATCTGTTAAATTCAATAAAAAGATTGTTTGTACTACTGCTCACATTTATTTAGCGAACTATATGTTCTTGAAAATGATAACTGTTTAACTAGGTGTTGTTTTTATTTGAAGCTTAAGAATTTTTTTTTTGAATTTTCGTTATCAAAAATATATTCTCTTTTAATGACGCTTAATGAATGCTTTTACTAAATTACATGGATTTCGATTCTTTTTCTTACTTTATTATTATTATTATTTTTTAAAAATATTGAATGGATGTTGTTTTTAACCATTTTAACATAATTATTAAAACCATGCATTGAATATAGGTCGTCTTTGAAGAGACACGAATAGTGCAGGTTTCGCGACACTGCTTTGATACACACTTTAGATGCATTACATCAAAGTTAAAATTCTACTGGCAGAGTTACGTAGCATCAGCGTTAATATGCAGTCTTTCATCATAAATATTTGATCTAGATATGCAAACAATTACATAATCCACGTAAATTGGATGGTCACTTGAAGTGGGTTTTACGAGATGGAGTGATTGTTGAGAACTCTTCATTTATTCCTTTCAAAAAGACATCTCTCCTTGAATATTCTAACATTGGAAGTAAATGTTGTCAATATTTCATAAGTTGCTGGATTAATATTTGAAAAGATTTCTATAAGCCCTCTCATAACACTCTCAGCAGGTTGCCCCTTAATGATAAGCCTAAATGGCTAATTGTATTCGGCGCGTCGGCGCGCCAGCGCGTCCATCTCTTCCCAATATCACACAAGTATTTTCTCCCTGCATTAAAACACTCAAATGACAGCGATTTTATTTATAATTTAAGGATTATCGGCTATATTCAAGTCGACACCCCGAGCCCGATTGTATTTTTTTGGTTAGGTGGATCCAGAAAATTTTCTTTAGGATGTGGTGGCTCAAATCGGAAGGGGAAAAGGATTTGAGACATAGCTTTAGTAATTTTACTATGTCAATTTAAAAATAAGGGATCCGGATCCCCTTTGATCCATGCATGTCTAACTACGATTTGTGCAAGTGTAATCCGATATTTACTGCATTTTTTTAGTTGACCTATTCTCTCTTTTCTCTCTCTCTCTCTCTACATACATATTATATATTAATAGTTATATCTCCAAACTTTAACTATAGCATTAAAAAACATTTAGTGCTTTTGTTTTTATAAATCAACTTTATGCATAACACATAGGCATCGGAATCTGGGAGTGGGGGCTTATAAAGATGGACATCATATAGGTATTCAACATTGGGGCGTAGGTTCATTTAGTCCCCCCTCCCCCGACTCTCATCAGGCAAGGCAGTGTAGTCCTAGAAGAAGGGTAAGTGGTAGTGCAAGTGGTAATGTTTGAAAGAAAAAAATTGGTACTAAAAGAAGTTTGCCCCCCCCCCC
>PRKT01000228.1:21683-40409 GCA_003671525.1 Saccostrea glomerata | reverse complement strand
GACGATCGATCATTTTTCGATACCAATTTTTTTCAAACTCTACCAATTACATTTTTGGATTAAGACTTCAATGAGCCTGATGAAAGGGGGGGGGGGCTAAACCTACGCCCCTATGTTCCATGCCTATGCTGCATGTATGTCTATGTTTGCAAACAAACTAAGCACCCCCTAGCACCCTCGGTTTCGACGCATATGCCAGCATGACCATAGTTCCTATTAAGAAAAGAAATGAAAGTAAATAAAAGGTTTTATTTGTGTATTTTTGCTTGGTACGAGTTTTTGTCGTCTTCATTCAGGATTGTCCTTAGACCAAAAAAAATTTCAGTTTCATTTAACATGACTACAAGAAATTGTATGAATTCTCTGCTTAGAAGGATTCAAGATTCTCCAAGAGCCTCTGTAAGCTTCCCTGAAGGTGAACCTCCCTGAAACCTCTCTCTAAGGGGACCTGACGGTGGGTCCTGCCTAAAAATCAATTAGAGTCCCTCTAACTTCGAATCCTGGATTTGACCTAGACTATTAGGATCAAACTTTAATCTTCACACTTCACAAATCAGCTGGACTTCAAAGCATTCTATAATTATCACTATAAGCGGTTAATCTTTGATTTGAAATGGTTAAATAACATTGTCAATTTTTAGCTTTCTTCGTGAGTCGACATGGGAGACCATTCCTTTTGATCATTGCTTTGTAATTGGGTTTATTCAATAATTTCGCAAAAAAAAAGAAATCGTTTAATCCCTCCACCTTTTTTAAATCAACGTGTTGCAATTAACTCTTTATAATGGTTTAAATCTGCTTAAATTGTGACTCTCGACATTCAAAGGTAACTTTATTTTTCACTTTTTGTGACCTGGACATTGATCTCGAGCTCATACATTTTTGGATTTAATAATTACACACTTCATTAGAATGAAACAATAAATTTTCATTGAAATAAAATTTAAAAAAATATGGGTGAACAAGGCTGCGGAATGGCTATAAGGAAAGTGACAAATTAAATCTCAATTATGACAAATTTTCTTTGATATGTCATCAAACATTAACATTCTGCACGCTTTATTTAGAGTACTTGCGTCACGGGTTCGAATCCCATCGTGAGACATGTCGAAGAGAGTGCTGGCACAAAAAAGATTCCTCACTGCTCAATGGCCGTAAGTGCCGAGTATATATAGGTCAGAATTTATAGCCCGTCCGCCACAGGCAGGGGGTAGCGTCTCCATATGAGTGAAAAAAATCTCGAGAGAGACGTTAAACAACAAACAAACAATAAATCAATCTTTTGACCTACAACATATATTTTTTCCTTTCCTTTAAATCTATATTGTAACATCACATTATATACAGTATTTTAAGTAATTCAAACATCAGAATACAATCGATCATCATATTTTCAAACATTTATTTAGCACTGTCGTACACCAATCATTTTTAATGTATCCACAAGCTGTTGTCTTTAAATATTTCCTGTAATAACGCGGATGAGTAATATTTGTTTTTTAATAATTGAACATATCTTATTGACCATATGAGTGGAAGGGACTGGATACAGGTTTCAAAATTTAGGTAGTCCTTACAGCCTGTAGAAGTATGCGGAAATATTTTTCAACACTTGCCTGACTACAATGCATTCAGATCTCTATATATCAACACCAGATCAATGTATCGATCTTTGAATCTCTACATCCATTCTTACGCCATGGTTTTTGTTTATATGACCTTTTGGTCATAAACAAAAACGAAAGAAAACCATTATACATTGCATCACATCATAAATTTGAGATGACTCCACTAACAAGATGCCGATGGGCCACAACGCCCACCTGATTCATTATGTACCGGGTACCTGCTGTTCTCTATCAGCAGCTTTATTTCCTATAAAATCCTTTTATTGCTCCCCCATACACTCAGGGGTCATGGTTTTAACAAACCTGAATCTAAACTAACTGAAAGTGCCTTTATATGAGTAATTATGCCTTTGCAATTTTTAGAATTTTTAAAAGATTGGTTTCTCATGTAATACTCTGATTGTGCATTTTGGGTCACCCTCTTACGGGGTCATGATTTCAACAATTGTGATTCTACACAATCCGAGTCAACAACTTTGCCATATAATTATTACTTAATGGCCCATATTTGCTGTTTTTGAGTAGACTTTTCCTAAATATATTTATAATTTTTTTTATCGTCCATTGTGGCCCCATATCCTATCCAAGGAACAAAATTTGTATTTTCCCTTCTTGAAGATTCTTTCATACCAATATTAATTATCATGCCCTTGCTTATTCTTGAAAAGAATATTTGAAAATATTTCCCTATATACTCGTATTCCTATGTAAAACTTTGCTTGCCCAATTTGGCCCCAGTCTACTCACGGGGGTCATGATTTTAAACAAAACCTTACAACTATATCATGTATATTGACCAAAGGGTTCAAATAATCCTATCTTTCCTGGTTCGTTGATTGGCACTTACGAAAAAGAATAAATTATTGAAAGATGTCTATTAATTTTAAGTAACATCCCTTGAAATAGGACAAGGTTCTTCTTTGGATGCTTTATGGCAAGTTTGGTCAAAACTGACCTAATGCTTCTAAAGAAAAGGCTGAATTTCATATGTGAAACTTTACAACGACGACAACGACGGACAAATTTTCGAAAAAGCCTTTGGCCCCGGTGAGCTAAAATGACTTTCATACAACTGTAGTAAGATTTATTATTATGCAAAAAGCGATAAAAGTGTGAAGAACAATTACGCCTCTCTGTGAAATCCAAGATGGCAATCTCACGCGCGTGCATATTTAAAAGATAAATCAGGACAATATCTCCTGTTTTATCTTATTATACCAGTTCTCCAAAATGTCGATTTTTAATGCGTATAATTACGGTGTTCTTACAAACACTGATATTTTACTAATTCCCTAACATCTGTCCGGGATATTTTGCCTTCTTTGGGGAATGGGCATCAATAATCTTTAATCTGTTTACTTGTTCATGCATTTTCCATTGTAGTCACCCTTTCATGTTCAGCTAGATCTAATTTGAAACGTATTGTACCCGATAAATGCAATCGTAGTTTATTTTAGAAGTGTACATTTCAATTCTCTATTTTTTTTTTATAGATTTTCTGTAATTCTGACCTTATTTCTAAAAAAAAAACTGTATTGCAAAAATAGACCCATTAATTCAAATATTTCTTGAAAGGTCATAGATTTTCCTTCTCTATCTGAGAATCTAAAGGGTTATCAATATCTATTCAGTATGGTAATGTGAATTTTAAGTCAAGCATAATTTTTACCGTCTAAAGTTGGCAGTTGATACAATGAAATAGACAGCCAGACGGAAGAGGAACATCAATCCATTATTTTCAGAAGAAAAACGGAGAGAAAGTATTCTCCCGGCACTTCCTTTCCGAGCTTCTATAGGGGGCATTGTTGGCTATTAATTAGCAGATGGCTCGCTGTATCAAGAGTCCGGAAAATTCTCCGCCGTTTTAGATATGAAAATGTTGAAAAAGTACATGTATCAGTACAAGAATGGTACTGATTTCAAATTAATTTGAATAGTAAATGTGTTTTGATTAGTGACATATTTATGACACCGCCTCCCCCGCTTGAAAGGTGGGTGAGTATATAGTGATCGGGATTTCCATCCGTCTGTCTGTACGTCTGTCTGTTACGGTTTGGGGTACCCATCTCTTATCTTCAGTTCCTCTTATACCACTGAAAAAAATTTAATGAGACTTTCACAGAATCGAAGTAATCGATATAATCTTTGTTTTATAGTGCCATTATGTACCTTTTATTCTCCTTTTTGATCGGACACATATTTTTTGGTTATCCAAAGCAAAACATGGACACTGCCATTCTTTCTATCATATTTAAGGGTACCTTTAATCTGCGCATGGGTATGAAATGTATTTACGTGTATATATGGAATGTAATGATATTGGGGAATGAAAGAACTACATAAAGACATTCCATTGTGCTCACAAGTTTTTGTAAATTAAATTTAACTGTTAGAAGAATGTGATATTAGAATGGTAGATTACAGCTGAAAAATAATGGAAATGACATTACAGCCATTAAAATATAATTAGTTATCTCAGTAAAGTGCATTTTATCTGTTATGTCTTAAAAAATCTCAATAAAGAAACATTCTTTTTTATTTGCAATTGCCAACATTTCTTTTTTCTTCGGATGCTGCGATGAAAATAAAATACACCAAACAGCTTTGAATTTTAGAATGTTTTGTAATCATTATTGGGATTTTTATAAACAATATCGAAAACAAAATTTCCAACACCTGCTTTGTCATATTTTCCCCGAGCATGCTAGGGGTATTTTTATGTCATTTCCTATATTTTCTGATAAGGAAATGTTCTTGACATAATAAAATCAGATGAATATCTGTGAATTAGTTCTAACAGCTGTGGTGAGAATTTAGGAACAGACAGTCGGAAAAAAATCATACAAATCATTTTATATTAATTCTAAAGAAAACATCTACAGTCATGTCGAACACAGTAGACTGTAAAATTAATATAATCATGCAAGTTACTCTTGCTGCATCACAAAACTGAGCGACAACTGGTAATAAACCTCTACGGGTGATGTGGTTTGGCAAATACTATTTAAAACTCCCCTCAAAATGACAAAAATTTCGTATCAACAATACACATTATTCTTTACTTTGGTACAACTTACCATGAAATGGCCGTTTGTCGTTTTTGTGCCGGGTGCATTTCAGATTAATGACTTTGAAATGTATTTGTTACTACGAATTTGACGTTCTAATAGGGATTTTAGAAATCCAAAAATCTTCTTTTCAGTCAAGGTTGTATCTAATTTGAAAATTGTCCTTAGAGATGCCCAAACACCAAAAGAACAATTCCCGTATTTTTCCATTAACAATGTTCCATTCACATTGTAACATTTGACTTGGGAGGTTGGCTTAGGGTGTCCTGTATCGGTAGAACCGAATCCATTACCTCTTTGTTTGGGTCTCAGTCCTGTTGTAACATTATATCTACATCTTAGTTACCTCCAAAGATTTATCAGATAATTAAAACGACTACAGATGCAATTGACGATGCAATAGATTATGTAAATATTTACTGAAGATGTCATTATATGGTGGCTAAATGTCATTAAAAGCAGATACCCCGATACCCAGCAATCAACCTGTCGTGGTGGTTTATCTTTATTGGTCTGGTAACGACCACCCTCGCCTTGGTGCTGGGAATGCGACACGGTGGTAAGAAACCCGTACAAGCATAAATGTATATTTTATCAGTACAAATACTCTAACTTTATTTTTGTACATTTGAGCATTCATTTGTCAGCATACAGGTATTTAGAAATTTTTTTAATTTTAAATGATTTTGTTTGTTTAGAATAAGAGTACTTCGAAGGAACTGTTCACAAAAGGAAGGTTTGTTTAAAGTTACATAACTAGTCAATACCATGCTTTTCTTTTAAGACAATTAAAACTGTCACAAATATCATAAAACTATAACGATATATGAGAAATAAAAATGAAGCGAAGTTTTCAGATCTCAACTGCACTGTAAAGCAAGAATTAAAATACCGCAAAATATGAGTTCTAAAAACAACACAAGTTGTATAGGTCGAGTGATTTTGAACTAGCCTATGTCAAGGTCAAGGCGTCTTTTATTCTTTATTTCCCAACATTGAATTGGATCAAGCAAAAGTGAGAAATAAGTGCTAATCACCTTTTTAAAAAAAATCCTTGGTCATCCCACATTTAGGCCTATATCTATGGAGTTGGCATCATGGTAGCTCTAACTTTTCTGCGCATGAGCAAAATAAAGAGGAAGAATAGAACTAATCTGATCGCGTTGGGGTCAACAAAATTGAAAAATTAGTTTCACTTAATATTTCTATATAGAAATAGTTTTAAGTTCTGTGATCTGTATTTATCTAAAATCTAATGCTTGATTTTTAATAAAATTTGCAAGTGCCTTGCAAGTATTCTAATTTTGTCAATTTTCACGTTTTTTTCTGATTCGGATTCTCATTCAGAAGAATATCATGAAATGTATTAAAAATGTGTCATTTTGTATGTTCAAAATACATTGATATATTCAGAATTTTGAACTTAAAAGGAAGAGATTCATTTAAATTCCATTTTTGACAATTTAATTATTTTATGCAATAAAGAACATGACAACAGTATTGATGATCATGAACATTGTTGAAAATACATCATAATGATTAATTAAATACATCATAATGATGAATTGAATACTTCATTGATTTATATCTAGACTGGCTTTTTGGGGACAATGTGCACTTTTGTCTAACGTTCCTAGGGCACAATTTACCTACCGGGTTCACTGCCGATGGATTAATGTTTTGCAGAAACGCACAAGTGAACCCCCACCCCCTTCGTTGTCATTTCGTATGTTAATCTATTTGTGAGTATGCTGATTAATTTTTGAGAGTGTAGGAGATTTTATTTTTTCGTCTTGAATTCAGCGAAGATTTAGTAAAACTAAAATAAAGGACGGCTATTAACATTAAAAAAAAATTCGAGTATCAGAATACTATAATAATATTCAATAATATATTACAAATCAGTGATACCGACTAATTCTTTAAATATTTATATTTCGTAGAATTCACGCTCATGTTAGCGAGTTAATAGCGAAAGCACCAGCTCTCGATTTCAAAAAAATAAAACCCCTATTTAAAGGTAAATAAACTTAAAGACATTTTACGCCAGTTTGAACATCTCATATAAATCATAACAGGTTCGGTTTTAAGAGGGATTTTCCTCCATTGATTAACGTTACGGCCTACCAGGGGTTTCGTCCAATCGTTTTGCACGTAAAAGCCTTTCGCGTAGAGAGAACCTGGATCAATAGCCGCTTTAGTGGGTAAAAGAGTTTTTCTGCGTGTCTGTCCGTCAAATATAACAACTATCGGGGTTTGGAGTTATCAGCAGATTTTATGTTATCGTACAATTTCTACAGCAAAGTGTAAAGACGGATCAAGGTGTCAAATTGCCTTTTTTCTGTTGATACACCACTGACCTAGCAGCGAGTGAACAGAGATATATATATACGACATTCACAATGGGGTAAATTATACCGATTCGGAGAAGAAAAAAAGACGGAGACCCAGGTGTTAAATCGCTATGTTCCATGTCGATTCATTCTGCAATTATGAATAGTTTGTTTTGGAAAAGTTTACCAGCCGGTTGATCACTTTTTAGGAATCTTTACAATTTTACTGCAACAAAACTGGTCGTTTAATCCTCACACTCAATTTATGCCTTTGGATAGCCACTGTCATTCTGAATGTTAAAAGGATACGTCTATTTTCTGTGTGATTGTAGTCAATATATAAATTTAGCCAGAAGTAACAATGATAGGATATGCGGGGTTTAAATTTGTTTCGGACTTTTAGAAATTTTCGGAAGAAGTTGTGGTCCCACGTACTGTTAATTGGATGCTTACTTCTTGGTTTAAGTGTTCTTAGTTTTAATACTCGAGCCCTTACACAAAACGGACTTAGCTCACCAAGTTCTTCGTCAGAGGAGTTTTATTCCAAGCTTCCAGATTTTGGTCATCACAACCGAAACTTGCGGAATATCTTGCCATACGACGGTACACACCGAGGACGAAATGATAAACCAACGAGAAAATCCCTTAACAAAGCTTACAGACTCTCAGATAATTGGAACATGACTTTGACGTCTGAATCAAGTCAAGCGAAAGTCCTGATGGAAAGGGGCAGCGAAAAACCGGGAGAAAGTGAGGGTATGAGAAAGCGACGACTTCCCCAAGCAATAATCATTGGGGCGAAAAAGAGCGGAACCCGTGCCTTGTTGGAATTTTTACGTGTCCACCCAGACGTCCAGGCTACTGGTCCAGAGCCGCACTTCTTTGATAAACACTATCACAAAGGGCTGGAGTGGTACAGGTACGAATATATGTGGGAGAGGGTTCCGTTTTTGAAGGGATATGAGAACAAATTGGCTGAGGATCATGATGCATCGTTGATTATTTAGCCGCATAAAGTACTATCCCTTATTTCCCCTTTGATGTCCTTTAACTTTAAGCTTAAACATAAATACAGATCTGAAACATATTTAATCAATACGTGGATGCCTTTTTTATGTCCTTGGAATTTATGTCGTCAATTATCTGTCAAGGATAGATAAAAAAATGTTTTAACATTGTGCAATCAAAACTAATGGATAAACCACTGTCCAAAAGCAGATGTGAAAGTTTTCAAATGTAAAACCTAAAAATTGTCTCCGGTCATCCTCCTTAAAGAATCGTGTAACATTACTTTGTACCCAAATGTAACATCGTAGCATGGATAATTTACGACTCGTCGAGTCAGATGTCGCTTTTAGATACTGTCGGTATCAAGTTTATTGTGAGGTCAGTGTTAATAATTTCATAAAAAGCGTTTTTGGCGTCTTTTGTTGAAGGGATTCGAATTTTAATGAAGTTGTCTGGATGAATGAGTCTCGCGAGCACTGAACATGGGAAAATCATATTAACGCGTGTATGATAAATGCTTTCACTGGCACCAATACACACACTCGATTCGCTTCTGTACTTTACTAAAATTAAACTTTTTATTAAACCTTTTATGTTTGTCTGCATATATAACAGAGAAAAGGTTTCCATAAACAAACTTCCATTTTTGCAATTAACGATTTCTTATTTTCAATGAATTTTTAAAACGGAATAACAATGTGCTAGTTTCTGTGTTTTGTTATTTGACAATCAAACGTGCATTTAGATGCAATGATTTATGCTCATATTTAATTTCTATGAAACCCAATTTTCTTTAAGAAATTCCTCCTTCTTTGCAAATTTATTATATATATGAACGACGTCTTGTGATTTCATCCAGCCAACAATTTTACTTTTTTCTTCTCGGAGATCTCCTAGCTGTTGCAGATGATATCAGAGACGTAATAATGTAAAGTAAAAGTGACAGTAATTGTCACGATTTGCCTCTGCTAATCGTTTTATTGTGAGAATCTTGATATCGTTAGCAGTTTACAATGTGCCAACACTCACAATCTTTAGGCTTCTTGGTAGGAAAATACAGATTCTTCTGTATGATTTTTTTTTGCTAGAAAATATAGCTGCAGTTTTCCATTTCAGAATATTTTCCCTTGAATCTTTTAACGAGAGAAAAAAAATGAAGTTCACTTTTTTACCATCAATCCCAGCTGCCAGCTGGTACCTTTGCAAACCAAAAGACTTTAAGTAGTACATGTATGCATATTTTAGCAAAAATTGCAACAGTGAGGACATTGTTTAGGAATAGGTGTTCTGAAACAGATTAAATGTAGCGGTAATGAAACGCACCCAAAGGTATGAAGTTCCTTATATGAACATTGTCCTACCTCTGCTCCTGTACTAAGACAAAAATTACAATATGCATTCGACATGATCTATGCATTTGAGTACTTAATATCAAAATTATCGGCATAATATTTGGAACTAAATGAACTCGTTATTCTGCTTTCAGTGATATGAACTATAAAGAACAAGTACAATCATAAGTGCAAACAATCTATCGCAAAGCGGTTAATTTACTCTTCATTCCGTTGGCTATTTTCTTTCTAACCAGAATACTGTGTATTAATGGTAAATCAAATTCTATAAATTACCAGACTAGCTCCCGTGTAGCACTCAGAGTAAATCCAAGAGCTACAGGACATTTTATATGACGGTTGAATCCATTAGCAAATGACATACCTTTATTAACTACTAAGTATATGGAATGTGCAATAACTTTGATCACATGTAGTAGACATAGTAATAATGCTTCTATTTTCCAAAGTAGTAAAGCTTCATTGTTTCTTTATCATTGCATGTTAAATAAAAATAGGAGTCAGCTTAGTTAGTGTTCAATTCATCAATATCATTTTTGTTGTTTGCTTTCTTGACCAGGTCTATTTTCTTTGGTCAATTCAGTGACCAAAACGAATGTAGCTCGGCAAAAAAGTCCAGATAATGGACAACAAATTAGAATATTGTCATCTCCAGAAATAGTAGGAGTTTACATCCAACTTGTAAGAACTATTTTAAAAATGGTAAGATTATCTTATTTTCTAGTCTTTTTGGCGTTGATTGATAAATCTGCCTCTACTCTGTATGTTAACAGCATTTGCGTACAAGTACTTTTTCTACCTTAACCAAATTACATGTCGAAAAATGTCCAATAAACGAGTAATTATCCAAAGAAAATAATCAATATCTACTATACATTCCAATTAGCTTACCGTGATTGTTCTGTTCGTAAGAAATAAAACATGAGCATCTCTAGTTTCTCACGAAAAGTTTCCTCGGAATAATTTTTATTTCTAATAAAAAAATTAAAGTCACTGTCCTTAATTCAATGGACGTTTGATTGATGTTTATTGTTTAACACAGAATATATGTGTGTTAACAGAGGCGAACACCAAAGTTTTCATCCCTTTCAAACATGATTGTTTGTGAAGTGTAAAAATACTTGTCGACAGCTGTTCAAAGACTGTTATAGTCGTAGCGATCAGTTGGAACACGTTCTATTAGACAAATCGTAATTACTAACAGATGAAATGTCCAAAACATCTATTCTCAAACGGAAATTATATATAACAGGTCGTCCATAACTCCAAAAGGAACATGCATAAATCATTTATAATCAATAATTTCCGTACAGATTGTAAACCATGAAGTTAAGGTTAAAGGGTTAAACTACGGCATGGCTCGTTTAATTATTACAAAGAAATCTCTCTCCCCCTTCTCTCTTTCAGCAGATTATAAAGGAAAATATTAAAATATTTTTCGCTTTATTCCAATCTTACTTGCATTAGATTCTAGCCAAAGATTCTATAGAAAATTTGGCGAAATTCGATTGGAATACCGATATCTGTAATATCTTGAAACAACATATCAGCATGAAATACATTAATGCCGTGGTAACATTGCAATAGATTTCCTGTCAATGAAACTAATACCTTAAGTAATGTGTTTAATTAATAGTGTTGCTGAGCTCTTTGACTTCCGTTTTCGCTTTTATTTATAGAAACCAAAATGGATTTTTTCTTCTATAGAAAATAAAAAGAGGAAAGAAATTGGTGCTATATTGGATGCAGATATTATTTTCATGATTTCTTTAAACACGGTTAGAAAATAAAAATGCAGTTAAAGCCAATTACCATACTATCGATTAAAACTGAAATCGCATTCCTCGGTATCAAAAGTCATTTTAATAACTATTTTCTTTTCTTCAGCAGTTTTAACACGTCCCTGAATACAATCATTATGATCTCGCGATCCTAATATTTCATAAACAAATTCTTTCCCGCATACTTATTCATCACAATTAGCTGAACACGAGAGATACAAAGTATTTGAAGTTTAAACGATTCCTTTGATTACTGTAGGTTCATGTTTTCACCAATTATCTCCCCTAATAAAGAACTTGTTTGTAAGCTTTGAAGATACATATAGACAGTTATTAGTTACAGACCAGAGCTAGCTCACCCCGGAAGAATGTTTACAATTAATCTGTAATGTAAATACGTATGAAACAAGTGTTACTGAAACAAATTAACTTTTAACTTCAGTTAAAGGTCGATAGTGCTGTTATTATGAGCTGGTAGCGCATTCTTTTGGATATGATATTCTGTAATTGATACAATTAGAATTGATCTTCTGATCTTAACTTTATGTCCTTGACGTTTGAAATGTATAAAGTCAAGGTTATGACAATAAAGATCTTCAGTAAAAACATACACGTATACTAATGTTTGAAATTCATTCTAATCAACGGTGCCAACATTATATGGGCCTGACTTCGTATTATTGTCTCCGTTCCCAGTAACCTTGTTTTTTGAGATATGACCTTAGTACTATTTGAAATCACCAGAACATTTAGTTCAGAGACAAAATAAGAAAATAAAGCTATTGCAATACAAGTGACGAGGGTTATGCTCCACATAGTACGAGTCTCAGTTAACCTTGGACTTTCACTAGGGCGTGACTTTCTCGACACTATGTAATTAACGTCTCTCAAATGGCGAATAGATTCCCATTGGTTAAGCAATTAATAACATCAGCAACTTTAAATTGGGGTTGACAAAGATGAGACAACTAAAGCCCCACCTCTCTGCCGTACGAAACGTTATCATTGGATCATTGATACACTCGTTGACATTCGTCGGAATGTATATTTCAACAGTGAATGAAAGGCTGTTTAAATTTCAGGCGCTAATTAAGTAACGTCGAGAATACCACGCCTTACTAAAAGTCTAAGGTTAACTGAGAATTGTACTAAATTTTGTAGGATGCATTTCTCCTTTGGTTACAGGGGAAATCGTATAATAAGGCACAACTCTGTGTTTTATCTTGCATACTCACTACAATATAATCAATTGACAAAAAAATTACATGCAAACTTAAATTCAGTCACATCATCCCAATAGCTCGCTGCTCCAGAATAACTACTACATATCTGTACAAAATGACGAATAAGAACTCTTGCTAATCTAAAAAAATATATATTTATAGAAACATGATGCCAGAAACGTTGCCACACCAGATGACGATTGAGAAAACGCCCAGCTACCTCATCACAAAGGAGGTGCCATCCAGGGTTTACAGAATGTCGAATCAGACCAAACTAGTCCTCGTGGTGAGGGACCCAGTCACCCGTGCCATTTCAGACTACACACAAATTCTTAGCAAACATGGCGGAAAAGTCAAGTCTTTTCAGAATTCTGCGTTTCTGAACAACGACACAAATAAAATTAATACGTCATGGATTGTGATAAGAATTGGTTTATATGTCAAACATCTAGAGAATTGGTTATCAGTGTTTCCTTTGGAACAGATTCATTTTGTTCACGGTGAGAACTTAGTGACGAATCCAGGGGAGGAAATGAGGAAGGTGCAGGAGTTCCTAGGGTTGCGTCCTCTCTTAACGGAAAAACACTTCTTCATGAACAAAACCCGAGGGTTTCCGTGTATCAGAAAGACTATAAACAGCAAACGAGGCCACTGTCTGGATGAGAGTAAAGGTCGTAAACATCCCACATTACCCGCCAAAGTGATTTCCTCTCTCAGACGTTTTTATCGCCCCTATAACGCCAAATTTTACAAAATGACAAATATCAATTTTCACTGGACATAACTCTTCGCCATTACTCTATAGGCAATCAGATTGGCCTTTCTCCCTATTTAATGACTGGGTTATGATCCCTTTGAGAGGTTGCCAGTAGCCTTAATTAGTGCTGAAAAATGTTATTTTATTGTATATTTTTATGTTCAGTGGCAATTTATTTGATTCAGGAAATGAATCGGATGTCAAGTGATTTCATGCAATACGGGTGGTTTTATTTTCAATTATTTTTGTAGAAAGTTATCAAACATTTAAATTATGAGAAAGTATGTGGGTTTTTTTCAGTCTGGTGAAGGTATCGTTTGCAATCAAGCTTTACAATACTCATTTAAAACTGATGCCGGTAATTATAATGTAAACCTGTCAATTGTAACTGACTTTGAAATGTACACATATGAAGTTAATTTTTACAAATTACAAAAAAGTAAATATTTAAAGACTTTAAAATTTATGATTATTTGAGTAAGCATTCGAAAATATTATCACCTTTCGATTAATGCTGTTTTCTGTTTTGCTTGTGCAACATACAGGAAGTATGGGGAAAAAAATCAAGAATTTTTATTGTTTCCCTTCCAAGATAATGCATTCTTTCTTTCTTTTTTATTTCACTTTGCACTAGGTTATTTCCTGAAGAACTCGACGAATTTAACATTTATGTCTGTCTTTTTCTAAAATTTATAAATTGAGAGTGCTTCGAAGATTTGCTATTAGAAACCACACGTTTTTGTCTTTTTCATATCAGGCATTCACAATATAATCTAGACAATAAAATTTCTCCCGATGACAAATGTCTGAAGCATTTTCTATATACAGATGACACGGAGCTACCCAGATAAGATATTGGTTGGAGGAAATCCTGTTTTATTTACTTTGTATTAAAGAAGTGTTTTTTATCAACACGAAAAATGAATTTTTTCCGTTATGTTTGAGGTCTTTAAAATAAAGATATTTTTGTTATCTTTTCAGCTTTGTTTTATTTATTTAGGATTTTGGGTTAAAAATTTAAACAAAAATGTTACATTGCTACCAACTTTTACATATATACAGTGCTATTTTGCTGACATATCATAATTTTAACTGAAAGATTAGGCAGATTATTTTTATGTGGTTAATCTACTGAAGTAGGGAATGTTCTCATACTTTTTAATTCCCAAATGAATTAAAAATTCATGGAGACATTATCACTTAATGATGGTATCAATTATATTACATTCGACTGTTTTATATGTCTGAAACATACAATGTATGCCCCTGTATGGCAGTCTATGAGAAAGGTTTAAGTTCTCAAATGCAAGTTATGCCCTCAAGGTCAAAATTGTTAGTATCCAAAGGAAGGTCTTGTCACGAGGAATTCGAATATACGTACATATATGTGAAATACGGAAGCCAATCAAGCCATAGTACTAATTGTTCAAAATTTAATACCAATGTTAAAGTTTTTTTTTCTTCTAAAAATGGGTCAAACTCTAAGGTCAAGATCTAAAGGTCAAATTTTATTATACCAAAGAAAGTCTTGCCACAAGAAATACACATGTGAAATATCCAACCATTCAAAATTATGGCCAGGGTTAAATCTTTTGCGGACAAACAAACAGATAAACAGACAGCTAAACAGAGAGAGCAAAATTTATATACATGTACCCCCGATTCTTCAATTAAGGGGGAATAAAAATGTTTCTGGCAACAATTTCATTAGTACAGTGACACTGATCTCTTTCTTTCCTTTAAGCTGGCCAAGATGTCATCAACTACTATTTTGTTTTACTGGTTTGGCATTCATCCCTCTCACACATACAGTTTCAGGAAGATCGTAATAGCATTAGACTCCAGTGACATGGCACCGACCACGAACCATTGTATCCCCTCCAGGTTATTCTGAGACATGCAGCATCATTATAGGAGATTGTCATAATCTTTATGTATAACATATTTAGTGCAAACTGCCCTGAGTTTACTTCTTTTTTTTTTTTTACATAGACACTCAATTTCATTTGGCGTCTTGGTACCATATTCTGCACTATTAGTGCAGAATATCGCATTTATAACCGAATTTCTAAAATGATTTTTAGATAAGGATAATTAAGATTTTTTGTTCGCCTAAAATCATTTTAGAATTTCGGTTATAAATGCGTTATGTAGTGACTATACAGAATTATCAACGACCGTTAACTTGTTGTATTAGCTCAATGGCGGAGGCTAAAAGAGTTTTTCGAACATAAAAAAAACTTTATTATTATAATCAAAGATTATTTTTGGTTTTTATTTTGTCGTGTTTTGCCAGAAAACCAAGTAGACAACTTCTGAAATTTATAATCCGTATAGTAACTGCGACATGTCCGTAGATTTCATAGACTTGTGGATTTCTAAAAATTTAATATATTTGGGCTATGTTAAGAACTGCAACTTAATCCATTTGTTTTGATATATTGGGTTGTGTAAATACTAAACATCGCCTTGGTGAAATGTCCCACAGTTAGCATAGATAAAATTTCTGCCACATATTTTCTATATTTATTGAATATTAAATGTAATCTTCAGTCATACGTCTTTTAGAATGTGTCAGTAATTTACAGTAGCCGGGTTTCAAACAAAACTGGAACAAAGGATTTATTCAGCAAAAGAACAATGAGACAGTATAGAGATATTCCGTTCTCTCATATATGACAACAGTTCACAATATACATTCAGCACGGCTGTAATTCAATTGTAACTGATACACCTACAAACTAGAATAATTTCTATCATGCATGTACAAGATAGCTTTACAATGCAGTTATGTCGTTTTAAATAGATTCATTTTACAATGCTGGAACTTTTCCTCCCTTCTCAAATTATATGTAGCGATATCCAAATGTATACTAGTATACAGCAATAAAATGCCAGTGTGGCTAAAACATTTATATTATCAGGATGGTATGACACTTGTAAGGCATATTTTATTGTGATGTCTTTTCATTCTCTTCTAAATATTACTGCGTGCAAAAATTTAAATTAAAACCAGGAAGTAAAAAAAAAAATACCGGCAGATAAATAAATAAAATTAGCGAGTTCTCTAACAAATAGCTACATAATATCTGTACAAAAAAAGGTAATAGTTACAATTTTGAAAGTTGTGCTATTTGGGTATTAAAATTTTAATCGATGTACTTTGAATATGTAAATAACATTTTTTTTTACTTTGATATTTAGATAGTTATTTTTCTCCTCTCTGAATCTGTACTTATACAAATATTAAGGGGGAAAAATTCCAATATCTAGATATCAAAGTAAAAAAAAAAATGTGGACTTTTTATACAACACAAGTCATTGACTATATAACCAATCTGTAATTGATTACGGTAAGCTCATATCAAACTGTACACACTATTCAAAAGTTTATCAGCAAATATAGGAAACAACAGAGCTGATCCAGTCCTATAGCCTACTAGATAGAATGTTCTATCGTTAAAATGATATTGTCTTACGGACCCGGTTTAACGATAGAATTCGTTCCGTGTATTCGTAATGTAGCAGAAAGAAACACGGGCGATAACTCGCATAGTGCATTTACTAGGAACAATCTAGAGAGTTCCGAATGTAAACATTTGAATCGAGAGAAAAACGTTGAGAAAATTAATTGGATTTACATATTTATATGGATTATTTTTTGGGATAAAAGGCATAAGCAATCTCAAGAAGGTTTGTTTTGATTATTTTGGTAGTTATTCCCAGTGCAAATCATTTTATATTCTTCAAAATCGTTTCGGAGCGGATCCGCTCCGATTTGCTACGTTGCAAGTATATGGGACGTATTCTAACTGTGGTGAGGGCCTGTACCGAGACACAGTTAGATTATTCTAACTAATAGCCTACATGCTACCCCCGGGAATACTCCATTATCAGCTGTGTACTAATGTGTTAACGACGGCCATTATTGCTATAGATTAGCACCTCCTTTCCTCAACAGAGGAACGAGAGTGCTCGATTGGCGTTCTTGCGACTGTAACGTTGCCACTAAACCCTCTCTGTAACAAATGTCATAGACTAAAGTACTAATGTGGTAATTTCTGGCCAAAAAATGGAAATTGGCGAAAAGAACTGAAAATTGACTTGTTATGGGCTTTATAATGTACACACTGACAAGATAAGTGTTTGGAGGAGTTGATTTGCATAATAATGTGTAATACAAAAAATGCGAAACTGAGTTTATTTTTTTATATGTTCTATCTGAAACATCGACTCATTTTTTATCAAAAGCAATCTGTAGCTATCCGAAAAAATATATATTGATAGACCGGATAGCTACAGTGCCACCCATTGAAAAAACTGTATATTTATTGCGCACAAAAAAGTGCGCTCGGTTTTCGATTTATTTCTCCATGTTCCTAAAACTGTATTCTCAAAATATTACTAACCGTGTGTTCCTAACATATTCTTTGACTCTTTCCACAACAAAACATTCGTCATAATTGTTGTTAATTGTCCTCCTGACCCTGATATTGTAACCATCGAACATTTCTATTATATATACTGCCATTTTGGTTTCAAAGATAATTCGGTCCAATATGCTTCGTTCAGATGTCAACTACGAATGTATACTTGATAGAAGAGAGAGAAACTTTTTTAAATCTTCCCTCTTTTGCAATTGAGGTAAGAATTTGAAGAAATAATCAAGAACCGAGCGCACTTTTTTGTGCGCAATAAATATACAGTTTTTTCAATGGGTGGCACTGTAGCTATCCGGTCTATCAATATATATTTTTCGGATAGCTACAGATCTGCAGCTATGCCCTGTTCACACGGAGAATTTAATTCGCAGTAAATTAATGCGAAGAAAACTAATGCGAATCAAACTAATGCGAATTAAATTGCGTTCACACGACAGCTAATGCGAAGTAAACTAATGCGAATCAAAATTTTACTTCTGAAGCACGGCGTCAGCACAGTAATTATAACGTCATTTGCAAATCACGTCACCTTATGCTGAAACCGGTCAACATGTCAACATGGTCAACAAAATAAATTTACTGCAATACTGCTGCATTCTCAAAGTGTCGGTGATCTGTTTTATACTTTTTAGTTCACAACTTTAGTTACAGACCCTAGAATTGGTCTCCAGCTTTTCTTTGAATTGTTATAACAAATCAATACTATTCTTGGTATGAATTATCTAATTACAATGGTAGTACAAGTATTAGCTTTCTCAAAAAGCTTGTCTGACGTGAGCAAAATTTATTATATGAAGAACTTAGAAAAAGTTGAATTCAGTGTGATCATGCATGGTGATTAACATAATTCTAAGTCCAGAAACAAATTCTTCTATTAACATTAATTAATAATCAAAATAATTTCAATCCAGTTGCATCTACATGAAACACAAGATGTCTTTATGAAACAATATGCGCCCGGCGGCAATAGTTATTTTAAGCATATGGGTCACAATGTCATTGACTTGGTGTCAATTGATAGAATTTAATTAATGGCAACAAATCCATCCGTAATATGAAATCTCTATCTCTCATGGTTCAAAAGCATATTAAACAAAACAAAAAACAAAAATAGGGAAGGTAGGTAGGGAAATC